>RJWJ010024313.1:0-24959 GCA_004363605.1 Indri indri | reverse complement strand
TGTGAAAAGAGAAGTATTTAGTGATTGAAGCTAATAGCTGCCATCTCGTGACCCTGAGACAAGTCAGAATAATAATGAAGTTGAAACCATGAGGAAAGAGGTAACACCGAAACAAACCATGTCTTTGAGGACATATATTCATTTCATGCAACATGAATTTATTGAGGACCTACCCTAATGCAGGCAGTGTACTAGACACGAAGAAAATGGCAGTTAACAAAATAGAAAACCCCGCCTGCTCAGAGCTTACATCCTAGAGGGCCTAGGGCTTGTAGACCAAACCTAACTGGAAATCTGCTGGGCCTCTAGATGTTTTAGTGATATAAGCCAATACATCCCCACTGATAGCTCAAAGTAGTTTGTTCTGTATGTTCTGTTCCTTGAAATTGAACCCACCCTTTCTTACACACAGCCTCTGTCTCCTCATCTCCAGTCAAGCAAAATAGCTTGTTTCCTGCATGCGGGGACATATGACATTTATCATTTGGCTTTGTGCATATTTCCCCTCAATTTGAAATGCCCTCCCATTCCAGCTCAAAGTCACGCAGCTTAATAATGGTAGGCACAGAATTTGAATTATGGTCCTAACAGGCCATCTAAACGTACTCTCTTCCCTTCATTTTTCCTTCTGAGAATGTATATTCTTTCTGGTGCATCAGTTATAGAAATGAAAATATGTATATGTAATGAAGAGAATATTTACATGCATTCATAAATATAATTAAAAAAACAGGGGCTCTGCTAGAGGCTCTAAGATGCTAGAGAAACATTTTAAAAACTGTTCTGTAGAGATACTCCTCAAATTAGGTTCTCAATCCTGAAACATCAGATCAGTTGAAAGTTTGTCAATAATGCAAATTCTCAGGCTGTATCCAAGACCTCCTGAATCAGAATTTCTGGGTGGAGCCCTCAAATCTGTATTCTAGCAACCTTTCCAGAGAGACTTGTGTGTGTTCAAGTTTGAAAACCACTCTTTCCTAGGACACTAGATCCTCAATAAGATTTGTGAGTAAACTTTTTCATAATGAAATGTTTAGAAGATACCGATTCAACAAAAACTCAGCACGTTTTCATTTTTTTTCGGGGCTGTCAGAACTTGAGACAGATCACTGTGCATTGTGATTTTCTAAGAGGAGGATGCTTATGTCTCCACAGAACATCTTCCCACCATGAAGTACCCTTCTTGCCCTAATTCTTAAAGATAAAACAATTATTAACATACAGCAGAACTAGGAAGACAGCTTATGGCTTAGCACAAGTTGTCCTAAAGTAATGACTAATTTCCATACTCATTTTTTATCATGCTTATATTTCTCTAACTAAATTGTATATTTCATCTCCGTGAGCAGAGATAGAGCCTCATATTTGATATCTGCTCCTGACCTAATGCTTGTTTATAGAATGTGCTTAATGAATATTGTTAAATGATTGGTATTTAATTTATTTTATAGATAGATGACCCTAACTTTTAAACTTTGGACATCAGAGGACATTTATTTACTATCGTTAAGCTGTAATTATTCTTAAATTTGTTTAGGTACTCATAATACTGGGAAGAACAGGAGATTTGGATAAGGAAGATGGTATTGCTCCTGGTTTTTAGTCTTACTGACTCACAGATTGTAAGTAAATAACCTCTTTGTGGCTCAATTCCCTCCTTCATAAAATGGGAACACAGTAATGTTCCTTTTACAAGATTAGTGGAAGAGCTGGATGAAGTTATGCTGGTGAAAGTGTTTTGCAAAGTGATGTAGTAAGGTTGATAGTAAACTTCATGCAAATCTCCAATTATTTGAGATAGGTGATCCTATCAATCCACTATTAAGTACAGAGATTGTCAAGGTTAAGTGACTCTTTCCAAAGAGCTGGGGTGCAGTGGGGTTTTGTTTCTTTCTTTTTAGAGAGCTGCTAGGGTGGGCTCATCTTGGGGTTCTCCCACTCACTCATCCTACTTTCTCTTTAGTGTCCCCACTCATTGGGATACAATACTGCAAAGCTTCATGGCATTTAATATTGTGGGAGAAATGAGTCTGAATAAAGAATCGTAGTTGAATCATTACTAAATTTGATGAATTAGCACCAAGGAGCTCTTCAAGATGTCCTTTTTCAAGCTTTTTGAATGATTAGTTTTCAATGGTTCCCTCTAAAGAATAGTAATTTTTGAGCACTGCATAGACAAGTGCACACACACACAAATCATTTAGTGTCCACCTTCAAGGGGAAAGAAAAGTGCTTATGAAGTGAAACTTCACCTTTCCACTTCACCAGCTTCCTGCTAGAGCAGGGCTTTTCTTTGTTTAAAGACTGAGCATAGAAGAATTTCTTTTCAGTAGGTAGTTTTAAGAGTAGGCAGTATACATTCGAAATGATAAAACTCAGCTAAAGAATAACCCAATACTGGATAGAACTGAAACTCGGCTGGGAAATTTCATTTCAATAATGTAAAAAGAAAATTCAACTCCAGTAATGATGGAGATGATTTTGCTGATATGATAACAAATACTTATTATAGACCTGAGATGTGCCATGAACTGTGCTAAATGTTTTATATATATGTGTATATATATGTAAAACTTTATTTGATGCTCCAACGACCTATTAGGGAGAAACTATTATTATTCCCCCTTTATAAACTAAGAAATTGGTTTAGAGAGCTTTGTATAGGTGAAACAACTCACTCAGTATCACAAGCTATTAAGCAATGAAGCTTGCATGATAAATGTGGGGTTTTTTCTGGCTCTCACACTCACCCACTGGGTGGTATTAGTTGAGATTCTCAAGCTCTTCTAGTCTCAGTTTCTCTATCTGTGAAAGTGGGAAAGATCGGGACCCATCTCAGAATGAGAGACAGTTTATCTGTAAAAACATTGTCTGCTATAAAGAGTATGGAAGATTTGGGTTTTTAAATTTTCTTTTTGATAATTCATTATTGCTGTTCTTTCAGGTAACACTAAGAAGCCTGGCCCTAGAATCAGAGTGCCTGGATTAGAACTTTGCCTATACCACCTGCTCGCTGCATGACCTTGGCCAAATTACTAACTTCCCTGTGCCTCAGTATCCTCATTTGTAAAATATAAATCATGGATATACATATATAGACTTAAAATAGTTAGAATTAAGATTTTTTGACATAATCCCATTGTAAATCAAGGAGCATCTGTGTGTGTGTGTATAATACACATATTTATGTTTGTGTCTGTCTGAGAACGGAACGAAACGTATTAACACAAAAGTGCTTCATACATTTTACTCACTATTATTACCATTGTCATGGCTTTCCCTTGGAGGCATACTTTTGACACGAGTTCAGGAAAAGACACTGACAAGGATAGCAAAGAAGACAGCAAAGAACAGAAGAACAATCTGGCTTCCCTGCAAGCATTAAAGGTACTGTCCAAAGTGAATTTTCCTCAAGCAGAGAGACGCACTGCCTCTTTTACGTTTTATTTTCCCCACTCGTCTACTCTATTCACACCTTCCAAGTGAGAATAAATCAGCAAAACCCCAAGAGAGTCACTGTCATGAGGATAATTATGAATTGGCTGAGTCCTTGCAATGTTTATTGTTTAGGTTTTTAAGTACAGATCATTAAAGGCTCATCAGCATCTAGTCTCTCTCAGTTGTAAAAAAGGGGTCCATAGAAACCCACACAGCACTTCGAGTTTTGAATTTACTTTTATATGTCCTCTTAATAAATCGCTGCTCTGGTGCACTCCCTGGAGCATTTCATGACAATGTGAAATGCCTTATTGTTTCAAATTTACATTTTCCCTGAGTTTGCACATTTTCGTTGCATCTGCTTTGTTACCAATGTACCAAGTCCTTATACATTTGAACTGTATTTACTGCACTTTGAAATGGTTTCTCAGAAATGGGACACTAAAATCCCCGGGTGTGACACTAAAAGTGGAAGGAGCTTCCTTTGTAAGCTGTTCAGGCATGCTGAGCATTAGTCTAGAAAATGATTTCCCCCCAATTTTTTCAGATAGCAACCTATACAGGGTCCGATAATTACGTGTAAGAATCCATTAAAGAAACCATCTTGATTGCCAGAAACTCAAGCTGGTAGTGAGAAGAGAGCTGCAGTGATTTGTTCCAGAAGAAAGACTATGGAAATGTTTACTAAATGCCTTCTCTGTGCTGGGCATTGAGTCGAACCCTTTCATATTCCCTGTAACACGTGACTTAGTCTAAGGTAATACTTTAATGTACTTTGCAAAAATTGGGTAAAAGGGGAAATATCACTATTTTACATATGAAAAATCAGAGGTTGCAAGAAACTAGGCATGGAAAGGTTAACTAAATTAGACATGACTTTTCACTACCTTATCTATTGCTGTGTAACAAATCACCCCAAACTTCAGTGGCTTAGAACAACAAACATTTATTATTGTACAGCTTCTGGCTCATAGGAAGCACTGTGCAGGTGATTGTTACCCTTGTTGATGTTGTAGCTGTTCTCGATACTATGCATAACGGAGTTGGGATGTGCATTAGATAGAATCATGGAAGATAAGGGTACAGATTAATAATAATTTAGACAAGTGTTTCTTATTTTTGTTGCTTTACATACGTAAAATCAACTAAATTTCACAACTCAATGAGGTAGATATTAGTATTATCCCCATTTTAGAGATAAGGAAAGGAATTCCGAGAGATGTTAAGTCTGAGGTTAGAAAACCAGTAAACAAAACAAAAAGTCAAACCCAGGCAGTCTGGTTGCAGAGATTGTGTTCCTAACCTCTGCTTCATACAGCCTAAGGGCTGGGTTAGGAAGGAGTTTGTGCACCATGTGTCATATTACTTTATCCAGGGAGTAATTAGGAGTGATTGATTGAAGAAGACACAATTAGAAAAGCGGCCCTGACCACTATGCGGAGCAAAGGTTGAAGAGATGGGGAAGCTAGAGACAGAAAGACTGGAAGAACACTGTATTTTGAGTACAGCGTGAAAGCTGGTCTAGCACAGAGTTAAGGGTCATTTTGTGAAGTTGATGGAAAGTTAAATATTGAAATATTGAAATATTGAAGACTAATTCTCTCTTATTGAAAGTTTTTCTTTTGCCAGTATCTTACACGAGGTACTGTTTACCAAAGACCATCTTCATCTTCTTTCTTCCCATACAGACATGGCATTTCCTGGCTTCTCCCCTCGGGCAACCAAATGTGAATTGGTGTGATTTGGCCACTCTCATGCGGGCTTCTCTGTGTCCTTTTCCTTCTAGCTGACTGTGATAGCAACCTCCATCAGAATGACACTGACACCACGTGTTCAAGATGGCAGAATCACTATCAGCTTCAATTCCTGAAAGACTGCAGAGCAAAACTTCCTACTCCCAATACATACTTTATTTTGCAACCTCCCTGGATTATTATGTAATGATGCAATTAAAAAGTTTTATTGTGTGGAGCCTTTACAAGTCTGGTTTATTTGTTATCACAGTGTAGCCTAAACTGATACATTTCTGATCCAAATAATGCTGAAATCATGAGAGTTTATAGTCCAGACATATTTTAAACCTTTAGCGTGAGCTATTTCTCTTTGATATAACTCTCTCATGCTTTTTGAAACTCTTTTCTGCCACACAGTGCTTTGGAGAAATCAAAAAGAGAGAGAATGCAAGAGAAGAAAAAATAGTACCTATGTTTCAGGATTTCCAAAAGATGTCTGCCCCAGTGGGAACAGCATGGTGGTCAGTCATTTGTAACCCACAGAGCATTGAGTTTTTGAAATTTGAGTATTTTTAACTTATGAAGGTCAAATTTAGAGACTAAATTAGCCCAGTGATTACCTTAAATATGTGAAATCCATATTTCAAACACAATAGCAGGAAACCAGAGATGGGTAGGTATATTTCTGACTCTCAAAGAGTACAAAGTAAAGAAGGCCCCTGAAGACTGACACCATTGGAAAAACAGAAGAAACAAGTTTGTTTCTTTTTTAAAAGAGCAGTCAACCTCAAACTTACTACTAATGACTGTGTTTTGTTTCAGTCTACCTCCGTGGTTTTGTTTCTCATAGTCTGTAAAATGTGAGCCTTTTTGGCCATTGTGACAGATTTTCCAGCACTAAAAATATCAGGGGCTTAACTGACAAATCATGGGTATTTTTTACAAGATAGTAGATTAGCTCTGGGAAATTCTCTCCATCTGCTAGAAAAAAAGACATGTGCCACCTGAGGGTTACAAAGACTGTCAGTAGCTGACCTAAGGCTCCTGCCTTTCTTTATCATCCTACTTCTGCCCCTGTTCATACATGAATCACAAGATTTGTTAGAACAGTATTTATAAATGTGCTGGTATTGATCAGTTTAGGAGTTAACAATTTCCTGGGTTTTCTTTGGTGACTTTTCATGCACTAAAAACATATGAGGATGAAAGGTATATTTATTTTTCATTAAAAATTAAGTGATTAACCTTATGTTACTTTCAAGGATATTTATTGGCATCTACTATGTGTATACATGTATGAAAACTGAATGATAAAGTGGTTATGTAACTTGATGAGGTTCCCACAGCTGAGAAGCTGTTGGTCCACCTTCCAAACCACTTTACTCCCAACTTACTTTCATGTTCATGTGTTCATCAACAAACACTTAACTGAATAGTGACTTTGGGCCTGGCTTTGTTGTAGACACTAAAGATAAAGACCATTTCCCTGCCCTCATAGAGCTCACAGTTCAGGAGAGAAACCAGATTTAATCAAATAACCACACAAATAAATATTTGCTTATAAAATGAGACCAATGCTACAAAGAAAAAGAGTAGTGTGATTTGAGAGCATATAACAGAGGTTCTTACTGTATTTAATGAGTCAGAAAATGTTTTTCTGTAGAAAAGATGTGGGACCAACATCTGAAGCAGTGGCATTAGTCAGTCAGGTATAGTAGATGAAAAATGACCAGGTTTTCTAGAAAGAGGCAGAATTCGTTTTCCCATCCATTGAACGTGGGCTGGCCTTTGACTTGCTGTAGCCAAAAAAACTGAGGAAGAAGTAAAAGCTTCTGCTCTTGCTCCCTTGGAACACTTTCCTGAGGCTATCACTTGAAGAAATCTAGTGTAGTCTACCAGAGGATAAGAAGCCAGTAGATAAAAGAAGAGCTTTTCCAGCTAAGTCACCTGAGCCCAAACAGTTGACAGCTGTGCCAATTGTGTATTAAGCTATCTTAGACCATCCAGCCCCAGTGTAGATGCCTCAAGCTGCAAAAGAGACTCCAGATGATAACAACAGAAGAGCACCGTGATGATCATAGAATCATGAGCACCAAATTGCTGATCATAGAATCATGAGCTAATAAGATGACGGCGATTTTAAGACATTGAGTTTAGGCATGGCATGTTACATGGCACTTGATTACTGATACACCAAGAGAAGTATAGGAGCTGGGACTGAATTCTAGACAGAGGGAAAGGCATATGCAGAGGTCCTGAGGAGGGAAGAAGGCACGTTTGGCAAACCAAAAGAGTGATAACAACATAGAAGTAATCTTCGAAGTCTAAGGAAGGACAGACAAGGCCCATATCAATCAAGATTTTTCAGAATATGTCAAAAACCTCAGTTATTATCCTTAAAATCAAAAGAAAATGATTGGAAGGATTTTGAGCTGAGAAATAACATCATTAGACTTGCACATGTGCATAGATTTTTTTTCTTCTACTAGATGCAAACTCATTGTGGCAGGGACCTACATTAAGCATACATAATATGCTGCAAATCCTGTTGTACTCTTTGACTAATTGGATCATCAAGATACCCAGTACGAAAAAGTGAAATAGCTCAGGTGTCTGAGAAAAGTACAAAAGTAGAGGGCACGGTGAACCGGACACTGCAAACCACCTCAGTTTGAAACTATTGGGGCAGTCTATTTATGGCTGAAAAAGTACTTCTTTCAAGCAAGGTTTCCCATTGAAAATCTGTCTTTGACTCATTAAACTCCTAATCAGCTGACCTACTTCCTTCTTTGCATTTGAAGTAGGGTTTCTTTGACCAGGTTGGTGGGTAAAAATGGAGAAGACATCTAGAGAAAGGCAGATGAATCACTGAGTTGAGTTTCTGTCTCTAAACCTGTTAAGTGCCAGTGAAAATTCCTGTCGCTAAATCAATTACATCTACAAGCTTAGAACTTGGCTAGGGCACAACTGTTAAGGCTTTGGCCCTAGCGGTTTGTCAGGTTTGAAAAGAAGTTGATTATGAATCTAAGGAGATCCTTGGAAGTCTGATGGCTATTCTGTTTCTTAAGAAATTTGAATTGAGCAAGCTGTCATGGACATATCTATGAGATTTGGAGTTAGTCTTAAGTTTATCTATTTATTTTTTTACTTCAGAATATTATGGGTACAAACGTTTTGGATACATGATTTGTTTTGGTGTAGTTTGAGTCAAAGTTTTATCTGTGCCCCTCACCAAGATAGCATGCATTGTACCCATTAGGTGTGAATTTACCTACCCCCTCCCCCTCTCCCCTACTTAGTTTCCATTGAGTTTTACTGCTATACGTGCACATGGGTGTTGCTCAATTAGTTCCAATTTAATAGTGAGTACATGTGGCATTTGTTTTTCCATTCTGATGATATATTGCTTAGAAGAATGGTCCCAAGTTCCAGGTTGTTATAGAAGGTATTCACCATTTTTTTTATGGCTGAGTAGTACTCCATAGTATACATATACACATTTTATTAATCCACTCAAGTATTGACGGGCACTTGGTTTGATTCCACATCTTTGCAATTTTGAATGGTGCTACAATAAACATGAATTGTGCATATGTCTTTTTTATAAAATTATTTTTTTTTCCTTTGGGTAAATAACCAATAGTGAATTGCTGGATCAAATGATAGGTCTACTTTTAGTTCTTTGAGGTATCTCCATACTATTTTCCACAGAGGTTGTACTAGTTTGCAGTCCCAGCAACAGTGCGTCAGTGTTTGCTTCTCTCCATATCCACAGCAAGATCTGTTGTTTTGAGACTTTTTGATAAAAGCCATTCTCACTGGAGTTAGGTGATATCTCATTGTGGTTTTGATTTACATTTCCCTGATGATTAGAGATGGTCATTTTTTATATGTTTATTGGCCATTAGTCTATCTTCTTTTGAAAATCTTCTGTTCATATCTTTTGTCCACATTTTTATGGTTTATTTTTTTATTTTTTTCTTGCTGATTTATTTAAGTTCTTTGTAGATTCTGGTTATCAGCCCTTTATCAGATGTATGGTGTGCAAATATTTTATCACACTCTGTAGGTTGTGTATTCACTCTATTGATTGTTTCCTTGGCTGTACAGAAGCTTTTTAATTTAATCACATCCCATTTTTTATTTTTTCTTGTTGCTGTGATTGCCTTTAGGGTCTTCTTCATAAATTGTTTGCCTAGGCTGATATTTAGAAGAGTTTTTCCAACATTTTCTTAAAAGAAATGTTCTTAAAAGAATTCTTATAGTTTCATGCCTTAGGTTTAAGTGCGTTATCCATTGTGAATTAATTTTTGTGTGTGGTGAGAAGTGCAGATCCTGTTTCAGCCTTCTACATGTGGCTATCCAATTTTCACAGCATCATTATTGAGTAGGGATTCTTTTCCCTAGTGTATGTTTTTTTCTGCTTTTTCGAAGATCAGATGACAGTTTGAGGCTGGTTTTATATCTGTGTTCTCTGTTCTGATCCATAGGTCTGTGTCTCTGTTTTTGTGTCAGTATTGTGCTGTTTTGGCTACTATAAACTTGTAATATAGCTTGAAGTCTGGTAAAGTGATGCCTTCTAATTTGTTCTTTTTGCTTAAGGTTGCTTTTGCTATTCAGGGTCTTTTCTGATTCCATATGAAGCAAAAAAAGTATTTTTGCTAGATCTTCAAAAAATGATGGTTTTTAAATGGGGATTGCATTGAATCTGTAGATCACTGTGGGTAATATAGACATTTCAATAATGTTGGTTCTGCTGATCCATGAGCATATATGTTTTTCCATCTGTTTACATCCTCTGCAATTTCCTTCCTCAGTGTTCTGTACTTCTCCCTGTAGAGATCTTTCACCTCTTTAGTTAAATATATTCCTAGGTATTTTATTTTCTTTGTTTCTATTGTGAAAGGTATTAAGTCTTTGATTTGATGTTCAGCTTGGTTGTTGTTTGCGTATAGGAATGCTACTGATTTATGTACATTGATTTTATAATCTGAAACTTTGCTGAATTTGTTTATCAATTCCAGAAGAGTATTGGCAGAATCTTTGGGGTTTTCTAGATATAAGATCATATTGTCAGCAAAGAGCAACAGTTTGACCTCTTCTTTCCCCATTTGGATATACTTCATTTCCTTCTCTTGTCTGATTGTTCTGGCTAGGACTTCCAGCACTATGTTGAATAGAAGTGGTGATAGCAGGCAACCTTGTCTGGTTCCATGTCTAAGTGGGAATGCTTTCAACTTTTCCCTGGTCAGTATGATGTTGCCTGTGGGTTTGCCATATATGGCTTTTATAAATTTGAGGTAAGTCCCTTTTTTGCCTATTTTGTTAAGCATACTTATCATAAAAGGATGCTGGATTTTGTCAAATGCTTTTTTCTGCATCTATTGAGAGGATCATGAGGTCTTCATTTTTGCTTCTACTTATGTGGTGACTTATATTCATAGATTTGCATATGTTGAATCATCCTTGCATTTCTGGGATGAACTGAATTCAGTTCATTAAGATTTTATTAAGAATTTTTGCATCTATGGTTATAAAATATAGGGAATATTGGTCTGCAGTTTTATTTTTTGTTATGTCCTTTCTTGGCTCTGGTATCAAGGTAATATTAGCTTTCTAAAATGAGTTGGGGAGAATTCCTTCCTGATCTATGATCTTATACTATAATTTCTATAGTATAAGTACTGGTTCTTCTTTGAAGGTCTGGTAAAATTCAAATGTGAAATCATCTAATCCAGGACTCTTTTTGTTAGAAGGTTTTTTATTATTGCTTAGTATTGATACTTGATATTGATCTGTTCAGGAGTTCTATCTCTTCCTGATTGAGCCTGAGGAGGCTGTGTGCTTCCAAGAATTTGTCCTTTTCCTGAACATTTTCAAGTTTATGTGATAGAGGTTTTTATAGTATTCCGTGATGATATTTTATATTTCCATGGTATCAGCTGTGATGTCTCCTTTTTGATTTCTGATTGATCTTATTAGAGTCCTTTCTGTTTTCCTTATGTTTAATCTAGTGAGAGTTCTTTCAATGTGTTTATATTTTCAAAGAAACAACTTTTTGTTTCATTAATCTTCTAATTCTTTTGTTATCAATTTCACTTAGTTTTACTCTGATCTTCATTATTTCTTTTCTTCTACTGGGTTTGGGATGGGTTTATTCCTCCTTTTACAGTTCCTTGAAATGATTCATTAAAATGTTGATTTGTGATCTTTCTGTTGCTTGGATTTAGGCATTTTAGGGCTATGAATTTTCCTCTCAGGACTGATTTAGCTACATCTCACAGATTTTGATTTTTGTGTCCCCTTTATAATTTAATTCAAAGAATCTTTTGATTTCCATCTTAACTTTCTTCTTGACCCAGCTCTCTTTGAGCAGTAGATTGTTTAGTTTCCATGACTTTGTGTGTAGATGAGTGTTTCTGTTGGAGTTGATTTCTAATTTTATTCCACTGTGGTCTGAGAAGATACATGGTATAATTTCTATTTTTTTTTTTTAATTATATGAGACATGCTTTGGGGCCTAGGATGTGATAAATTGTAGAGAATGTTCCATGAGCTGAGGAGAAAAACGTATATTCAGTAATTTGGGGAAATGTTCTGTAGATGTCTGTTAGACCCATTTGCTCTGGAGTTCTGTTTAAGTCCATTGTTTCTTTGTTTATTTTCCATTTGGAGGCTCTGTCCTGTTCTGTCAATGGGGTGTTGAAGTCCCCAGCTATTACTGTGCTGCTGTTTATTTTGTTTAGATCATGTAGGATTTGCTTTATGAATCTGGATGCACCTGTGTTAGTTGCATAAATATTTAGAATTGTTACCTCTTTTTGTTGAATGGTTCTCTTTACAGTTATATAATGAATATTTTTGTCTTTCTTTACTTTTGTCAATTTGAAGTCTATGTTATTTGACATAAGAATGGCTACCAGCTTTCTTTTGTTTTCCATTTGCATGGAATATTGTTTTCTATCACTTCAATTTGAATCTGAATGAGTCCTTGTGGGTTAGATGTTTTTCCTGGAGACAGCCAATACTTGGCTCATATTTTTTTTTAATCCTTTCAGCCAGCCTATGTCTCTTGAGTGGAAAGTTCAAGCCATTCACATTTATTGGAAGAATTGATAAGTGGGGTGGTTTTCTCTTCATCCTGTCGAGTAGAACTTTATTGCTCTGTTTTACCTACTGAGCCATTTTGGTATCTGGACTCTGATCTTTATCTTGTGGGTGATTTTACACTGTTGAGTGTCTATTGTGCTGATCCACGTATAATGCAGTTCTGAGTACTTCTTGCAGGGCGGGTCTGCTCTTGACAAATTCCTTCAGTGTTCACTTGTCTGAGAAAGTCTTTATTTCTTCCTTGTATAAGAAAATTTAGTTTTGCAGGATACAAAATTCTAAGCTGACTGGTATTCTGTTGGAAAAGACTGAGAATGAGGCCTTCTGGCTTGTAAGGTCTCAGTTGAAAATCTGTAGTTAGTCTGATAGGCTTTTCTTTGTAAGTTACCTGAGTTTTTTGCCTTACTGCTCATAGTAGTGTCTTTTTTGTGTTCACTCTGGCAAGTCTAATGACTATGTATCATTGTGATAGCCTCCTTGTGATCAATCTCCCAGGAGTCCTTTAAGCTTCTTGTATCTGGATATCTAGATTTCTGGCAAGGCAAGGGGAATTTTCCTCAATTATTCCTTTAATAGATTTTCCAACTCTTGTGTATTTTCTTCTTCACCCTTTGGGGTGCCTATGATCCTTATGTTTGGCCTCTTTACATAATCCCATATTTCTTACAGGCTTGTTTGTTCCTCTTATTTCTCTGTTCTTTCTCTTTAACTTACTTATTTAACTCAAAATGTTATCTTTAAGCTCTGAGATTCTTTCTTCTTCCTGATCTAGCCTATTCTTAAGGCTTTCCACTGTGTTTTGTAAACCCTGAATGAATTTTTCATTTCCAGAAGTTCTGTTTGTTATTTTTTTAGTAAATTGATTTCTTTATAGAATTTCTCATTCATTTCCTGCATTGTTTTTGTGACTACCCTGTGTTGGGTTTCCATTTTCTCTTGTATTTCATTGAGCTTCCTTACAATCCATATGCAAAATTCTTTATCTGTCATTTTAATCTTTTTGTTCAGATTGGTATCCATTGATAAAAAGTTATTGATTTCTTTTGGGGGTGTCCTTTCACTTTGATTTTTTCATATTTCTAGAGTTATTTTGCTGGTTCCTTCTAATCATGCCTTTCAATCAAGAGCTGAATCTGCTAGGGATGGCTTATGGACCTGTCTCTGAGCCCCCAAAGATTGGTCCCTGACCATGTCAGGGAGAGGAATGCCAGTCTTTAGTCTTAATTTTAAATCCATTTTATGCATTTACAACTTGCATGATCTTATGCTAATTAGTCTATTTTTGCTTTGGTTTCTGAAACTGTAAGGGGCATAGGGATAATAACATCTATTTACCATGTAGGTAAAGATGTGGGTGGAGATTAAATGAAATGTATTTGCACAAAAGGTAAAAAGAAAGCACCTACACAGTAAGTTATCAATTAAAGCTACTTCACTTTTCATTACTCTCCAATAATCTAAAGAATAATTTCAGAAGATAGATACCAATAGCATTTTGGATTTTTTTGCTGCATATTTTTAACATACACTTGGGCTTTATATTTAGCTTTGCTATAAATTTGCCAAATTTTAAATGGGAAAATCATCTTTCCTCGGCCCACAATTCAACCTTATTTTTACTTCAGTTCAATAGTTTTCAACACCAGCTACACATTGGAACCCCTAGGAATCTTTAACAAAAGTATCAATGCCTATTTCCATCCTCAGAGATTCTGATGTAATTTGTCTGAATTGTGGCCTAGGTATTGGGATTATTTTAATGAAATTGCCTTTTGTAAATAATTTCATGCATGAATCCATTGAACTACAGAGAATTGTGAGAAATACAGGATAATTATTACACTACCAGTCTAGATCTATAACCAGTGTAATTTTCAATATACTATGCCTGTAGAAATGATATAATAAAACATTTTTTAAACCATTTTAGTCAATAAGGCATCTGAATAGGCCTTGGACCACTTTATGGGTAAAACAGCTTCAAGGTTCATTAAATGAGCACTCTCAGATATAGTCTATGGAAAACCAGCCTTGAACCAAAATATGTTCCGTGGTAACCAGAGACTCAGGTTTCTCCTTTTTACTTGAGATAGAAAATGAAAATAGAAATACTACATTCAAATTACAAGGGCTTATGATCCTCTAATAGCTCATGTGTGTTAATTTTATTAACTCATGCGATATGACTTCTGTCACTTTCTATGTTTAGGCTTCTCGATTTCTCTCAAAAACTAATTCTTCAATTAGGGTATGCTGCCACCAGGTGGCAATAAGGGCCTCACCCGTGATCACCATCTTCGAATAATAATATCGTTCATTCATTCATGGTTATTTGAAATGGTTGATACTCTTCTCCCTTGCTATCTCTTAAAATTAAAAATGTAAACTTTTACAGCAACATTGAACTTCTATAGTTAGTTTTAGTTTTAATAATTTTAAAGATTGTATATATAGGTGTGCATAAATAGCTATATATGCAATGTGCATGTGGAACTCTACATTTCTACATGTATGAATGTTTTTAGAGAAATTAAAGTTGAAGATAAAAGTCAGTATCTTCTTCACTACCCCTTATTAATTACTAATCACAGCATAACCATATGTGCTCATTTCTGTTCTACAGCCAAATTTTTCTGTGATAACCTTTATGAGATTGAGTACTACTGTGTAGCTTCAGACCAACTTGATGTTAAAATTCACTCACAGGATTCTCAAACTTTCTAGCAATGGGCATTTCCAATTAAGGACTTATTAGTATATCTGCTTTCCCCTATCTAGTTAATGAAATGATTTCTATCAATGTTAGCTCCTAATAAGTTATGTTTTATTTCTTTCACATAGAAGAGCTAGAGAGGACAATAGCATAGTTTTGTTTTATTCCTGTGTATATTGAATTTTCATGACCAGTTCCTCCTAATCAGAAAAAAAGAAACTTTCTCCTGCTGGTAGATGAGTGAAACATCAGGATGATGTAGTCATTAGCTATGTGTGACTTAAAAGTTATGTACAATGATTCTCTATCAGATAAACTTGAATTTAACATCATTTTAAATTTTTAGCAGATTAACTTTGACATAATGACTTCAGTAAGAAGCAACTTAGAAATTATTTTAGAAACATCTCATTGCCCATAAAGAGAAATTGACAACATCTTTGTAGCTCCCTGGCATGCAGATGTCTTTTGAAGAAAAGAGTCCCAGCAATCCTCCCTCCCTGCTATTTCTATCACCCACTCCAGGAGGCACTGTGAGGAACTACAACACATTGAATGTTGCATTGGTAGAAAAAGCCCCCATGTCTTCTTTGAGCATGACACATTTTTACTGCCTCTTTGGTGATTAATTAGAATTCTGATCAACTGAGCCACTTCCTGCTAATTGCTAGCTGCAAAAACTAATCACATCCTCTCTTTTATAAATGTAGAACAAAGACACGGAGGGCCACGTACCCAAGGTGTCTACATGGAGCAAAGCTGAGCAACTTTCTAGATAACTTCTGAAGCCTACCCACCAAAAATGAGGACACCTGGGCTCAGGGAGCTATCTGGTGCTGCCAAGGAGACCATTTCTCCTTCTATCCCGAGCTTCCTTGTGCCTTATAATAGTTTCCTATGACTTTAAAGAACTGATGAATCTCATGAATCTCTTCAGCTAGACTGGCCCAATCATCTGTCTTTTAAGACAACCTTTTAAATGGCATTTGCATGCAAACTCTAAAATGAAATTGATACCATTGTCAGACAGTAGATATTTGTGGTTTTGATCTTCATAATTTTGACTCTTTGGAAAAGATCTCGAAGACTTGTGAAAAATTTTTGAAAAGTGATATCAAACTCATCTCTAAAATTTCTTTTGTGGTTACTCCACATGACTCTGTCTTTTCCTTTTCTACATTCATTTCACAATTAAATAACCTAATGTAAGATGCCAAAAATGTTTATCATTTTCTGAAACTGTTACTCTGCTATTTAATTCTTATGTCCTTATTTAACCATTGTTATTTTTCTGCCACGTTTTCTCAATTACTTTGCAATCTCTTCTGAGGCTGGGAGCTCATATCTTGGCCCTCTGCATAGGTCAATTCTGATTCAAAGTTAGGTACTGCAAGCCTCCCCCAAAGCCTCTGTCTGTCTGGTTCATTCATGTATTCATTTCATTCATTCTCTCCTCCATTCATTTATTCATGTAATAATTATTTATTGAGTATCTATTTTGTTTCAGGAATTGTTATTTTTTATTGATATATAATAATTGTACATATTTATGGGGCCCATATAATATTTTGATACATGCATGGAATGTATAATGATCAAATCAGGGTAAGTGGGATATTCATTACCTGAAACATTGATCATTTTTTCATATTGGGAACATTCCAAATCTTCTCTTCTATTTTTAAATATACAATAAATTATTGTTAGCTATTGTCACCCTACTGTGCTATTAAACCCTAAAATTTATTTCTTCTGTCTAATTGTGTCCTTGTACCCATTAACCAACCTCTCTGCATTCCGTCTCTCCCCCAGGCCCTGGTAAGCACCATTCTACTCTCTACTTCCATGAGATCAACTTATTTAACTCCTACATTTGAATGAGAAATGGCAATATTTGTCTTTCTGTGCCTGGCTTACTTTACTTTATGTCCACCAGCCTTACCCATGTTACTGCAAATGGCAGGATTTCATTATTTTTATGGCTAAATAATGATCCATTGCCAGGTCTTGTTATTAATGCTGGAATAATGAAAGAAACAAAAAGCCTTGCCCTCATGAAGCCCATGTTCTAGTGGTTAGAGGAAGTGAAATATATAGGAGGATAAATAGTGATAAGTGATAAGGGAAAAATAAGCAGCTCTGAGGCTATCTGGATAAGGTTAGACCATCTATGTGGAACCTGAGCCTGCAACAGCTGAATCAAGAATGGTTTCCTGCCTAGGGCTATTCCTGGTGTATCTGGTATGATATGATACCTGAATGGTGGAATGTCAACAGCAATGAAGGTTTCCGTTGAGCCCCTCCAAAGTGACCCAGCCAGAATATTTGAGCTTCTTGACTACTTTTTCCCTATATTTTAGTTCAAAAACAAGATTAAAATTTTGCTTTAAATATCCAAGCCCTTCACTTAAAAACTTGTTCCCTGATCAGTTCTTTCCAGGCCCCACTGCTAGGAATTGTACCTTGTCTTTCTCTCCCCAATCCTGACTAAAATACTGTTCCAAAGTGGAACAATCACTATGGCATTTCCATCTCTCTGGTTTTTTTCTTAATAATTTATTCATACATATTAAAATAATAATGAACTACTTGCTATGTATGAGACATTTTCCTGGGAATTAGGGTTATAGAGGCAAACGGGTCTGGTGGAAGAAGAGACCCTTTTGCTCAGCAGAATTCATCATGTTGCACATGATATTTTTTTACATAGCAGGAGCTCAATCTTATTTGTATTTTTTGTAAGATATTTTAAATAAGAAGACACACACATAATAGAAACTGTTTCTGCAATAGTATACATTTTTGTGCCTAGTGTCATCATAATGTTTGAAAATGGCAGTTAAATGAATTTTGAGTCACTTTCCATGCATAAGTTATCTGGAGTTATGCAGAGTTGATGCATGTGCAAAGTGTCTAAAAGGTTCAACTTGCCGTTTGAGTCCCACTGTGAGACAACAAAACCTTTTTTGAAGACAGGATGGTTGGATCTGGAAAAAAAAACAGTTTGGAAAGAAAATAGCATGGAATAAATAGAACTTTATTGGTTTAATCAAACTTTGTCAAGTCCCTGAATCTTATGACCTAACTAGATTTCTGCAGCATCCAGAGTCCTATGTGCATTTTATTCCTTCAGGCTCTTGAGTTTCTGTTTCCAGGTGAACCTTACAAATGTCCCATACCTTGCAGAGGTTCTGTTCCCCTTGCTTTGTGCTGACTTGGTGGTAGAACTGAGTTAATTACTATGAGTTATCGCTTGGGCTTCAGAACCATGGTTTCTAGGCCTTGCTGTTCAGAGAGTGGTAAGTGAACCAAAACAAATCAACACCACATGGGAGTTTGTTAAAAATTCAGAATTTTAGGCCATAACTCAGACTTACTGAATCAGAATATGATTTAACAAGATTCCCAGGCCATCCATGCACACAGCACAGTTTGGGAAAGACTGAGAGTCCAGAGAAATAGTAAATGGAAGGCCATGAGAAGGCCCACTCTTAGCTATATAGGGAAATAGAAGTCCCCATTTCTCTGTTTGCCTAGATCTTCCCTAGGAGGAGAATTTACTGATCAAATTGGTTTGCTTTTAGGACTCTTGAGTGCAGAGCTGAGATGAGGGTGATGCCAGGGAGGAAACCAGAGTGCAACATTTCTGGAAGCACTCACTCTCAGGCACTGACCCTGCGGCTGACATGAATCTGAGTCCAAGCCTCCTTAACTGTCTCACTGTAGGGCCTTGCTTGCCTCGCCCTGGACCTGCCCTGCTGAGTGCTCAGGTTGACCATTAAATGGGATCACCAGTTGCTGAAAAGCTTCAACTCTCTCTTCTCTCTCCTTTCATTCTTTATGATTAAAGCCTCTTTAGAAGCGTGTGTGCACACACATGCACGTGCTTTTCTATGCTTTTGCACCTGTCTTCTGTGGTTTGATGGTAAAATTTGAGAGCCGGGCTGGAGAGGCCTTCCACTTTACCAGCTTGGCCCTGTAACTCTGTTCAGTTTACTAAGAGTTCAGAGCATCCATCCAGCACAGGATAACCAAGGCCTTTCTTTGTCTTTTTTCAATGGATATTGTGCATACATCTTCCTAGATAGCCACATAGAGGGGTGGCTGGGAAATAGAGTAGGATTCAGATATTCCTGCAATCCCAGTTGCTTACTGGCAGTTCCTATACTAGGAGAGACTTGGGCTATCTCTGATTATTTATAGAGTGTATATTTATTTCTCATATAATTAATGCTCCCTGGAGCACTGCTGCCACAGGAGAGAATTCTGAAAGGAGGACAGCCGAGTGGTTGGGTCATCACAATACCACTGACACCTCCAACAGGTGTGTGAGCTGGGGCAGGCTTCTACACTTTCAAGTCTTCACTCTCCTCCTATGTAAAATGAGAGTGATACGAACTCCAAATCTATAGGATTAATGAGAAGATTACATTAACAAATTCATGTAAGTACTTCATAAAATGCTATGCATATGTTATTACTCTGTTGATAGAGTTTTAGGAGGTTTATAGGAAACAATATTTTTTTAATCCAAGAGGTTCAGAAATCTTAAGTACCATCTCAAAGTCCTACAGTTTTTAAGTCCTGAAGTGATGCTTGACCCAACTGCCCAGTTTGATTTCTTTCTTTTCCTACATGACTCTTGGACTCATAGAACAGACGTATAATTTTGTATGTTCTCTGAAATTTGAATGATATCTCTACCACCCTCCATTTACTTTCCTTCTTTATATCAAGACGTATTTTCAGATTCAGTCCCTCAGAACCCAGTATCTTAACTAAAATCATTATTGATCGACTTCTTGCAGAATTGGAGATAAGACGGCTGCTGAAGCAAAGCAGGATTTCTTATTTGCATTTCAGGTAGATCAGCAAAATGTGGCACTATAGTTGTACCTGTACAGTTATAAAATGTCTCGAAATCCACAATGCTTCTGTAGCAGGCTTGGGCTCATGTTCAGGCCAGGTCATGAGGCTCCCCATGGACCAAGAATTCCTTTGACCACCCAAGTGAGATCTTCCTGAGAAAAACAATACCCGCTTGGAAATGCCCTATGCACGTCACAGGCATTGCCTTTCCCAGACTCTGCACTACTCAGCTTTCCAGTTGATGCTTCACTGGAGATTCCCTTTTGCCTGTTTCTAAAGTTAATCCTCAACATAGGCCTAAGTTCATAGGCTCTAATGCCCTAAAATAAAGCATCAAATGTCCCACCCTATAGATCCAATTTGTGCCTCACTACCAAACTCCAGGATGTTCCCTTATCCCTGTCCCAGTCTCCTGCCCAGAATCAAATTGTGGGCATCTGAAACTGGGGTATTGATTTGTTCTTCCCAAATGAACTTCTTAGGTGGCAGATTTCTAAACACTTTCACTACAATTTTTAGGATCCTCACCCCGTGATCAATAAGCTATCCTAATTATTAATTCATTCATTCTTCCATTTACACATTAATTTGGCAATGTTAAGTGTCTTCTATAAGCCAAACTCTGCTTTGCCTTGGGGACACAATGAGAACAACACTAGTACAATGGAGCCATAGCTTCTAGGAATTGATAGATATTTCTTTATCAATATCAAGTATTAAGTGGGCACTCTCTATGTAACAAGGCTTGTTCTTGCCATGAAGGATACCTTAGAGAATGAGCAAGTACAGTCCCTGACTTCATGCCACTTACACTGTACTGGAGCAGGTTGGGGTGGGGAGCAACAGACACAAAATATAATAATAATATTCCAGGTGGTAGGAAATGATAAAGAGAATGTGAAAGCAAGAGAATGGGAAAAGGAGCAATGAATAGTTCTATTTTAGGCAGGATGGTCAAGGATGTTTTCTTTGATAAAGTGACATTTGAACTGAGATTTGAATAAAGCTAGAAAGCAAGTCATGTGAATAACTGGGGAAAAGATATACTGAGAAGGGGCAGCAAGGATACAGACCTAGAGGTAGAGGTATGTTTGAAGTGTTTAAGGAACAAGAGGGAGGGCAGTGGGCTGGAGTGGAGAGAAAAGGAGAGGTGAGGTCAGATAGTGTGTGGGAGCAGGAATCAGCAGGCAGCTTTGAGTAGATCCCCATATGCCCTGGTGAGGACTTTGGATTTTATACTGAGTGAGATGAGAATGTATCAGAAGATTGTGGGCAGAGGAATCATCTGCTATGACTTAGGTGTTGAAAGATTTGCTTTGTCCAGCATATAGAGACCAGGCTATAGAAAGCAAAGGAGGAGGCAGCAATTTCATCACAGAAGACTATGTGATGATTCTCCACGTAAGAAGAAGAAGGCTTGGACCAGGCTACGGATGGTGGTGTTGGTTAAGATATTTTGAAGGTCAAGCAGTCAAGATTTACTGAAAGATATAATCTGGAATCTGAGAGGAAGAAACAAGTCAAAGATAAATCCAGGATTTTTATATGAACTGCAGGATGATTGGGGTTATCATTTACTGATATGAATCAAATAACCTGCCAGTGGAGGGCAAACTTACAGGTTGGCACTGTAGTGAAAGACGCTGGACTCTGTCACTTCTGAATCTCACATCCACCACTTTCCCTTTGTCTTCTGCTCTCCTACTAACCATGTCCCTTCTTATCGCAAGGACTCTGTGCAAGATACTTCTTGTTAGGGATTTGGATGTCATTTAAGAGCAATGGAAAGCAGGTATGACACCATACAGTAAAATGATCAGATTTGTGCTTTGGAAGCTCTCTTTGGCTATAGGTTGGATAATGGATTGGGAAGGACAAGTGTAAATGGAGAGGAACTCAGTTAGGAGATGACATCAGAGACCAGGAGTGAGAAGAAACAGTGACATGGCCCAGTGTGGCATCTCATTAGATAAAGCCTACTATTTCAGGACCATTTTGGAGGCACCATGTTCTGTGGCCTTCCTATGTTCCTAGTTGCCATGTAGGCATGGTGGTTGTTGGTAGGTCAGAAAGGGCTAAATTTAGGTGTTGTAGAAGAGAGACAGAAGGCAACCAGCAGGTATAGATTAAGTAGAGGAAGAGGTTACATGCAGTCTTTTGGGTGGGGCCCTCAGGAAACTATGAGCTATTTCCAGTGAGAGATGGTACATCTCTTTGGTGCCCCAGGGGTTTTTATATTTTTCTGGATGAAGTTCAGCACTTTCTACCCATGCATTCCTCTTCCTTTCTACAACCCTCCCACTTCCAGAACCACTGGAAACATTTTATTTTTGCCCATTTCTGGATGTCCTTTCCTATGCTCCATTGGACCTCCTACCAACTTGAAAAAGAGGCAGTATTACATAATGGTTAAGAGCCCTGGCTTTCAAATTGAACCAACTTGGTTTTGAAACTCAGTTCTACCTCTCACTGTGTGGCTTTGGGCAGATTACTTAATTTCTTGGAACTTCAGTTTCCACAACTGTGAAATGATAAAAGTTGTAACATCTACCTCTTTGCATGGTTATCAGGATTAAAAAAAATAATGAAAGGGGACTTCCAGTTTCTGGTCTAACATGGAAGAAGCTTGGACGTTGCCACCCCATTCTAACAACAAGTAAAAATCTAAACAAACTGAAAAATTAACACCTCTTTTTAGATTTATAAGAGAAGGAAGGTCACAGGACAAAACACTATCTCCAAAATTGGAGAGGCAGATAGGCAGATATGGAGAATTACAACGTACTGGAGCAGAAACCTAGGAGCTGAAACATCCATGGGTACCAGTGTCAGGATAGGAAAACCTGAATTATAATTGAATTGCTGGAGGCTCTGTGTGGACAAGTCTGAGAGATAAAAATTTCTGGAAGTCCCAGCAATAGGGTGCCCCACACTTTTGTGAGTTTGGTCTCTTGGAGCTCTAATAGGTTCTCATAATAAATTCTGGAGAAAAATCTCCTCATGCCTCTGGCAGGGGGAGGGAAAAAGGAAAAAAATTGAAATACAGCCAAGAATTCTGTTTTTAACATCTGTCCTCAGGAGAAACTGTTTAACCAGAGCCTAACCTGCTGCAGTTTTATCAGAGCATGACTAAAGTAGGGAAATGTAACACTCAACTCCAATCAGCTCTAGCCTTCCACATGCAGGAAGACAAATACCCAACTCCAGGCCACTCTAGCCATCCTGTCCCACCTAAGGGGGAGAAAAAAAAAAACACAACTGTGAAGCAGGCATGAAGTTCACAATGAGAGGCACCAACACATCAGAATTCAATATCTCTCATGAACATAGATGCAAAATCCTCAACAAAATATTAGCAAATCAAATCCAACAGTGCACAAAAAGAATTATACACCATGACCAATTGGAATTTATCTCAGTTATGCAAGGCTAGTTCCACATCTGCAAATCAATTAATGTAACCCACCACATCAATGGGCTCAAGAAGAAAAATGATATGATCATTTCAGTAGATGTAGAATAAGAATCTGACAAAATACAGCACCCATTCATGATAAAAACATAGAGTAAATTAGGAATGATGGGGGATTTACTCAGCTTGATAAAGAATATTTATAAAAATCTATAGCTACCATCATATTTAATGGTGAGAAACTAAAATTTTTTCCACTAAGGTCAGGAACAAGGCAAAAATGTCCCCTCTCGCTACTCCTTTTCAACATTGTAGTGGAAGTCCTAGCTAGTGTAATAAGACAAGAAAAAGAAATAAAAGATATATTGATTGGGAAGGAAAAATAAAACTGTCTTTGTTTGCAGATGACATAATTGCTTACGTAGAAAACTCAAAATACTCAAGAAAATAATCCTGAAACTAATAAATGATCATAGAAAGGTTTTAGGATATGGGCTTAATGTACAAAGATTAACTGCTTTCCTATATACCAGCAATGAATAAGAAGGATCTGAAATTAAAAATGATACTATTTACATTAGCACCCCCAAAATGAAATGCTTATGTACAAATTTAACAAAATATCTACAAGTTGTATATGAGGAAAACTACAGAATTCTGATGAAAGAAATCAAAGAAAATCTAAATAAATGGAGTGATATTTCCTGTTCATGGATAGGAAGACTCAATATTGTCAAGATGTCAGTTCTTTCCAAATGGATCTGTATATGCAATGCAATCCCAATCAAAATCTCAGCAAGTTATTTTGTAGATATCCACAAAGTAATACTAATATTTATGTGGAGTGGCAAAAGACCCAGAATATCCAATTCAATATTGAAGAAGAACAAAGTTAGAGGGCTATCACTACTGAACTTCAAAACTTGCTTTAAAGCTACAATAATCAAAACAGCATAGTATTAGTAAAAAGTAAATAGATTGATGGAACAGAATAGAGAGCCCAGACTTAGAGCCACATAAATATAGTCAGCTGATCTTTGGCAAATGAGCCAAGGCAATACAATGGAGCAAAGATAACCTTTTCAATGAATGGTACTGGAAAAACTGGATGTTTACATTAAAAAAAAAATGAATCTAGACACACACCTTACACCCTTCACAAAAAGTAACCCAAAATGGTTCACAGAACTAAATTAAAATATAAAACTAAAACTCCTAGAAGATAACATAGATGAAACTTAGATGATGTTGGGTATGATGATGATTTTTTATATGTAACACCAAAGGCAAAATCCATTAAAGAAATAATTGATAAACTGGATCTATTAACATAACAATGTCTGTTCCACAAAAGGCAATGTCAAGGGAATGAGCAGACAAGCCACAGACTGGGAGAAAATATTTGCAAAAGATATCTGATAAAGTATTATTATCCAAAATATAGAAAGATTTCAACAAGGATAAAACCAACAACCTTATTTAAAAATGGACTTAAGACCTTAACAGACACCACATAAAAGAAGATATCAGACAGCAAATAAGCATATGAAAAGGTGTACCATATCATTTGTCATCAGAAAAACATAAATTAAAATAATGAGATACCACCGCATACCTATTAGAATGGCCAAACTACAGAACACTGACAGCACCAAATGCTAGAAAGGATGTAGAGCAACAGGAA
>RJWJ010024312.1:0-24969 GCA_004363605.1 Indri indri | reverse complement strand
AAGTCTTACTAATAAATTCTTTGCCTTGGCCAATATTCACAGAAGTTTTTCTTAGTTTACATTTTTCCCTAGGATTTTTTATTGTTTCAGGCATTTCATTTAAATTTTGAATCCTACTTGAGTTAGTTTTTGTATCTATTGAGAGATAGGGGTCCAGTTTCACTTTTCTGCATACGGCTATCCAATTTTTGCAACACCACTTATTGAATAGTATGTCTTTTCCCCAGTGTATGTTTTTGTCTGTTTTATTGAAAATCAGTTGGGTATAGGTATACAGTTTTATTTCTGGGTTCTCTTTTTTGTCCCATTGATCTACATCTACTTTTATGCCAGTATGATACTGTTTTCATTACTATAGCCTTGTAGTATAATTTGAAGACAGATAATGTGATGCCTCCATTTTTGTTCTTTTCACTTAGGATTGCTTTGGCTATTTGGGATCTTTTTTTAGTTCCATATAAATTTTTGAATTGTTTTTTCTGACTCTTTGAAAAATGATATTGGTATTTTGATAGTAACTGATATCATCTTTTGAAGCACTTAAGTTTTTAACTTTGATGTAGCCAAATTTGCCTTTTTTTTATTTCATTGATAATGACTTTGGTGTCATATCTAAAATTCAATTTATAACCCAAGGTTACAAAGATTTATTTACCTTTTTTTAAAAAAAGTATTGTGTACTTTTGGTTCTTACAATTTAGATGTGTGATACATTTTGAGTAAATTTTTGTGTATAGTATGAGGTAGAGATCCAAATTAATTTCTCTGCATGTGGATATTCAGTTGTGCTTGTACTATTTGTTGAAAGACTGTTCTTTTTGCTCATTGAATTGTTTTGAAACCCTTATCAAAAATCAGTTGTCCCAAAATATATTGGTTTAATATAGACTCCCAGATCTATTCCATCAGTAATGCAATAATTATTTTTGGAAGGAAGGATGGAAAAAGGACCACTGGTTCTCATTGAAGAAGTATTATAGCAGCAGAAATTGGAAAGATTAGAGTAGGTGATATAGTCAAATATTGATGGCCAGCACACAAAACCAATTTCTACTCTTTCTTTACATATTTTCCCCCCAGCGAGTTCATCATTGAAAGACATTTCTCAAAATGTAAATAAATACTTCCTTAAGAAAACATTTCTTCATCAAATGTAGAAGCCACATAAAACTTTCATAATTGAGGTGACAGTGGGCAGAGTACCATACTACAAATACTGGAAGATTATTCAAATATGGAACAATAAGCAGAATACAGTTGGAATTATCTATGACACGAATAGCTTTGTAGATAAAAAATGAAACAAAAATAATGCATTTGTTACCATGAAAATATATCATATTCTTATAATGTTATATTAAAATACTTATATTTTATTTAGATTATCAGATTTATAAAATACTAGAAATATAAATATGAAAATACAAATATATGCATCATTTAACTGCCAATATATTGTTATGTTTCTTATTTTCATCTTATTTTCTTCTCATTTTATAACCAGACCTTATATGTCTATTTTAATTTATATTCACATTGATATATGCATTTGTAGTTTGATAAAGTTAAGATATTATATATGCATAATTTTACTCTCTTTACCACATTAGAATTTGTCTAGACCACTTAATATTATAAAAATATTATTTTATAGTTATCATTAGCTTAACATAATTTATTCAATCATTCTGTCTTTTGGAGATTACAGGTTGTTTTATTTTTATGTTGCTAATATACAAAAGCAGAAATATTTATAGCTTTAAGGTAAATTTTGCTTATCTCTTGAATTTTTTAATGGTATATTCTTTAAAGTGATATTTATAATTTGAATGTTATTTAGAACATCTTATTACTCTTTGGAAATAGTCTAATTGCTAGTAAACCAGTTTCATCAATCACACTGAAAATTATAAAAATATCTCATTTACACTTTAATTTTTATGACTTCATAATTTTTCCTTTAATGTTACTTTCCACTCATTTTCAGTATTCTTTGTTCTCTTTTTCAGATCTTTAAACATTAGAGTGTTCTAGGAATTAGTTCATAAACCTGCTGTTCTTGGTCAGCTCTTACTCTAAGTTATCTCATCATCTGAATGATCTTCTGTGCCACTTTAACCCTAATGACTCCAAAATACATCTATATCTTAAGTCCTGATTTCTTTGATGAACATAACACTCATGTATCTAATGGTCTGTGATACCTAGCCAATGTCTAATGCACATCTCAAACTTAACGTTTCTAAAACTCTTCTTTATGTACACTCAAATCTACTTCTGTCCCAGTTATGTGCATCTCAGTAAATGGTAAACTCTAACTTCTAAGTATATAGGCCAAAAACTTAAAATCATTCCTATCTAAATTTCTCTCCCAACATTGTAGATAATTCATCACAAAGCAAATGCTCTTAGCTTTACATTCAGACATCTCTTCCCTGATCAATTTCTACAGCCTTTATTGTCACCTGCCAAGAGCAAGTAGCACCGTCACTTATGTATTCCACTGTAGCACCATCCTAGCTGTCTCTTTGCTGCAACATTACACACAAACTATTTTTCACATAGTTACATGGCTTGCTTGTTAAAAATAATCACATCTGCCACAGTCTTTCAATGTTACCCTTTCTCACTAGGAGGAGAATCAAAGTTCTTACAATGTTTTGCAAGGATCAACAAGTTCTGGAAACTACTCAGAAGTATTCTCTGCTCCTACCATAATAATCTTCTAATTACCATGTCTGCTTATGTCCTAGCCTATTTCAGTATTCAGAAAATAATTTTCTGGATCTCATTGGCTGTAGAGATTAATTTGTGGAGTTTGGCATTTTTACGTTATTGAATTTTGCCATTCTGAAATGAGCTATATTTATTTCTGTTTTTCTTTTTCTAAAGGCATCCTACAAGACCAATTTTATTAATTTTTCCAATAAAGAGTGTTCATTTTTATTATATTTTTCTTTACATTACAGCTTTTGTTGTTATTCTTAATGAGCACTATATTTTTTTCTAATTATATTTTCTAATTAATTATTATCTGTCTATATCAAGGTTTTTCAACTTTGACAAAAGTGATATTTTGGGCCAGATAATTATTTGTCGTGAGGGGCTCTCCTATGCACTGTAGGATGTTTAAAAGCATCTCTGGCCTTTACACACTAGATGCCCATAGTGTTACCCCAGCTGCGATAACTAAAAAAAAAAATGTCCACAGACATCGACACATGTCTTGTGAAACACAAATCTACTCCTGGTTGGGAAGACATCTTTGCGAAGGTACAGATAGTTTTTTAAAAGCCACACGAAGCCCATTATGTTCCCCATGTTCCCTTTCATCTTAATCGGTTCCTAATTTAAGATTTTATAGTAGCTGACATATTGGCTATAAGAGAGAGACATGCCAAGTGACTTCCTCAGGGTCTCATGTAGATTAAATCCCTGATTCCAAGTAACCATAAGTCTTCCAGTTTATGTATTGTAACAAGCACTAAGTAATAGAAAGTACATAGATATTGGGGACAAATAACCCGGATGTGGTTCTCAAGCCCCTGTCTGAGGGTATACAGTTTCACATATCAATCGACATCTCTAGGTCTGAATTTTCTTATCTATAAAAGGGAAGTAGAAGCAGCTGATTTACACAAAAGTTACTAAGTTCAATATTGAAATATGTACAGTCCCTAGTACACTTTAGACAATATATGATTGTAGCTCTTATAACTTCTCTAAAATCAAACAACTGACAGTTGGGAGCTCTTCATAAGTCCCAGAGGTGGATCTCAGAGGTGGAAAATACATACTCTTATATCAAGACTTTGCTGGACAATATAATGTTTTTGCCAGGAACGTTGATTGAGTATTCTGTCTATGGATTATGCTAGAAACTATTTCCAAATATGTGAGATCCAGATGCTGTCCTAAGAAGTTCACTAACAGAGAAACAAAGTGAAAACAAAGCAAAACATAATGATAATGCAAGGTGGCATGTGTAATAATAAATGAATGAATTATGCCAGGACAGACAATAATCAGAAAGATGATATTTCTGCAATGCAGAAATTCTTAAGTTTTAGAATTGATGTGATAAACAGAATTAATCCATGCACCCTATTTGTGTAACAATATTAATTTAGTAAAATAATGATTGTTCTATAATCCCAAAATTTCCATCAATAGACTAAATCTCTGGAAATTTCCTTTTGGGATTGGCTGCTTGTGTTATATAATAGTCCCTTTTACCAAACTCAAGAAATACCTTGGAGGGAATCATACAAGCAGTTTCTTTCTTAGGCTACCAAATTATATAAAGTAATTAGCTAGAGAGTTAAGAGGGATTTTTGGCCATTTGGCAAAGTTAGGATTAGCATAAGACAAAAAAAGAAAATAAACATTGGCTGGCAGAGTGCTACCACCTCCTCCTGCATGTCCCAGCCAGCTGAATGTTCTGGTCTTGATAAGGGGAAAAAAAACATAACTCACAACTGGGAACAGAAATCAATTTATCCTCTAAACAATCATTTTCTAACCTTCAGAAACATTAGAAATGCTTCATGTAATACTTTTGTTGATATTTTATTAAAAGGAAGCCTTATTCTGGCAATTCTCAAATCCCCCCAAAATCAGAATTTAGGAAAAGGAAAAACAATAAACTTGTACATATCACCTATTACAAGTCCCTCATTTTTATGCATTGAGAAAATAAAGCTCAGAGTGATAAAGATGAAATAACTTGCTCAAGGTCACACAGATATTTTCTCTGAAAGCGAGAGTTAGAACATATCTCTCCCCATACTTAGCCCACTGCTTTTTCCACTGCACTTTGCTAGCTTTCCAAGTGCTTCACTTTGTCATCTTTTTCAAGTGAATAGCTCTTGGATAAGTTCCAAAGGCAAATGCACCTTCAGCTTCATTTCCAGAGTTCATCCTGTAATTGTCACACTTGATCTCTACCCCCATGCCTGAACCCAATCACGGGGGATAATTTGAATCGACTGAAATGCCCAGAGTCTGTATGTGTTGCCATTGACTCTCCTCATTCAAGCGACACCATTGTGATAGTCAAGGTTGGCCACTGCCACTTTAAATTAGTGGTTTATCTTGAGTCCTAGAGAATGGAAGCTGTTTCAGGGGGAAAGGATGATGAATCGCATGGCAGGGAACAAATGTAACTGTGATTAATGGGACATTACACAACAACAAAAAAATAGAGCCAACTGTGTGCAGAGATAACTGGAACCATAAAGACCAACGTATTGTCTAAGGTGATGTAATTAACTTCAAGCCCCTCCGTAGCTCGGATGGTTGATTTCAGTGAGCCTTTGCATTGTGCTAGTAATAACGACAAGGTGGTGGCTTCTTATTTTAAATACTACCCTATTAAAGAGCATTTTTCTTCAATGCATGGCACTGATGAAATGTCAAGACTAAGACATGGCAATGTGAAGCACCATAATTATTAGCAACTATTCAGATTCATTCAACTTTCCCTTTTTCCCAAGGAAGACAATGGAAAAAAACCAAACGTTTGGCTTATGATATATGAGCTCCTTCAGATATTTCATATGCAAGAAGGGCTCACTGATTACCCGGATTTTTTTTTTTTTTTTTTTTTTTGGTTTTTCTGGGGTAAAGAAAAAAGAAATTTTCAGAAATAGTTTTATTACAGTAACAGTCATGAAGGAAGATTTCTCTTTGCTTGTCACTTGTCACCACCTGGTAGGACAACCTGTCCTGTCCAGGCAAGTATGTTTTTCTCATTCTTAGGAAATAAGTAATTGCTTTGCCTATTGGAAGGAATGGTTCATTTGGATACTTTTGAAGGTATTATGAGTACAGAAATTATTCTGCACATTTTAAATAAAGAAAATCAGTATTGTAAATATTTTCATCAGTTACAATCTTGTCCACATTCTTCAGTTAGCAAAGTTAGAAAGAGAATCTACATTTAAAAATGCTTGCCAACTCCTTGGCAAAATTTGGAGGCTTTTTGAATATTTGATACCTACTTCATTTCATGTTTTTGGAATTATTTATCTACTCACACAGACTAACAGAATAGCAGAAAACTTCATCTGAAATTATGAAATATGATATTCTTGGAATACCAACTTGGTTCCCAATGGACAGGTTTGTTTTTCTCTTCCTGACTTTGAAATAATAATAACATTTTATATTTCATAGTGTGTTTATTCTTTGCAAATGATATTAACCCATTTGATACTAGCAGGATAGCTGTTACAGAGCAGAGATGTGCTGTAGGTAAAATCAGGTGGACTGTGGGGTCACCTATCTGGGTGTGACTTTCAGCTTACTTAATTTTTCATATGAGCATTAGGTAATTTATCTTCTCTCTCTTGATCTTATTCTTTTACCTATTAAAACAGAACAATAGTACTTACTTCATAAAAGTATGTAAATACTGAAACAGACATTACATTCATGGCATTCTATGAAAGCATTCAATAGCTTTTCCAATATCTTCACCCCTTCCATATAGGCTACTGGAAGAAAGCAGTGTGTGTTATTTATCATTGTGTTTCCCAAGAAAGAAAAAAGGAAAAAAATAAATATAACACTTTATTAAGAGCCTACCATGATTCAACCTCTGTTGTACTTCATTTCATAGATATTAGATTATTCAAACAATATTATCTCAAATGTTTCTGATAAGGGTACCAGATGTCAGGGACACAAAATAAAATAAATGATCTGAGATAATAAAGTGCCCAGGCCGGTGGGTTAAATTTAATAAATAATTTTTGAAATGAAACAAGAAATCAAGTGTGACATCTGAGACACTGTGGGTGAGAGTCTCCAATCTGTGTCCCCAGCAGGTGCCATGCTGACCATTTGAATAGGCACCGGGGGCCAACGAAGCAGGCTGCTGTGGCACAACGGTAGTGTCACAGCCTTAGTTCGACCTGAGTCGTATGCCCTTCACTCTTCCTTCCTTGAATCCCACTCCACTCTGCTACCGCTCCCTGTGCCATAAGTCTTGGTCCTCATTCCTCATTGTCCGTAGTCACTTGGCAATTTGCTCTTGATAATAGCCACCATCCCCCCAGCAATAACTTTTATTCCTATCTATGATTCTGGTTCCACCGAACTCCCTGCATTAACGACTACTGTAGACAAATATCTGTCCAGATGCAACTTGCTTTGACAATCATCTTTGTCATTACTTCCCCTTTTGATAATACTCAGGCCAAACACATCTCAGTCATGTAAAAAGGAAAGAGACAGATGAGGAAATGGAGTGAAACAAAACTGGCTTGTCTCAAGTCACACAGCTCATTGCGATGGGGCTAGATCTATTATCTGCTGCGGTTTGGTCTATTTATTGCTATTTTCACTAGAAATGGCAATGGTTCTCCACTGAGGGTGACTTTGACTCTCCAGAGGACATTTCACAATATCTGGAGACATTTTTAGTTGTAATGCTATTGACATCCAGTAGATAGAGATCAAGAATATGGTTAAACATTCTGCAACACACAGGACCCTTCCGCTTCCAACAAAGAATCACCCACCCTGTCCCGTTTGTCAGTAATGCCACAGTGGAGAAATGCTGCACTAGATTAAAGTGCTGAATCATGAGGAAGCAGGAAGAAATTTTCTTCAAGTGATTTTGCTGTTTTTTATGCATGTGAGAACAACTTTGTAAAGCCATGATCAAAAATGCAAGTCAGGAGTCTGGAGTTCTATTTACATATTTCCCTTTGATCTGCTTTGTGGCTTCACGTTCATCCTCTCACTCCCAACAACAAATTCTTGCTGAGAAACCCATGTCTGTAACTACTACGGGGGCATTGGGGAAACAGGGGATTTCCTTACCAGCACTGACCACTTGTGAACTGGCAGTCATTACCCATCTCACTGTGCATTTTCCCTTTGCAGATACTAGGAAACACATAAATTCTCCAGTTTCCCACTAATGTTATAAGTGTAAGAGCCACAGAGATGGTATCTAAGTGCTGTCTGTGTTGTTGGCCAAGTATTAAATAATGCAGTGTGAATTAATAATGCATTGTAATAAAATGTTCTTTATCAACATTATATTTCAAGAGTCATTTGTTTGCTTTCTTTATTCTTTTCCTTCTGGCCCCAAATATTGTACTAATTACTTGCCAAATCTCAGTTAACATCTATCACTTCTTTACAGCTTATTTTTCTTCCCTGCCCTCAGTCCCAGCTTCTCTTTTTTTCCTTAATCTAAGGTTGGCTTTTTTTTTTTTTTTAGTGCTGTTCCTTTCCTCTCCTCTTCCTTTTCTTTTCCACTAGATCTTTTGTGCTCTCTCGTTGTTGTTGTTGTTTACCAGAAAAGTTATAAAAGAAAAGAAGGAAATATTAAAAGGGCAGATGATTGCCAATCTTATAGCTACTTTCTTTAGTTCTTATCCTCAAAATTGCTGATCATATTTCCAGGGACAAGACAACTGTGGCAACCTGATAGCCTTACCTTAGAGAATGAGAGAGACTCGCACAAGCCATACGCCTCTTGTAACATGGAGCATATACCTGCCAGGCTGTTAGATAGGAAATGTCTCTGAGATCAACTGAACATTTATCCTGGGACATGCAAACATGGAAGCAGGTTTTGTCACTGCTGGGCTCTTTGCTGCCTCCAGAATAAGGCTTTTCAAAGTTGGGCTCTTATCTCTTTATTCACATCATCTGTATCTTGGACCCAAATACTCTTCTCTGCAGTTGGCCTGAGATGCATCGAGTTCCCTGATTACACCATGTGGGTTTCATGCCTTTATGTCTTTACACCTGATGGTTTTCTCTGCTAGGATTCCCTTTTCCTGGTTCTTTGCCTGGAACATTTCCACTCACCTTTCAATATTTAGCTTTGACAGGTCCCCTCCTCCTAGCTCATCTTGGCCTACGCAGGTAATGCCGCTGTGTTTCCAGGTGTTCCATGTTTAATTATCAGTATGCATTTATCTGAAGCTGTGGCTTTCACATTTTATCTCTAGAACTAATCACATGGTTTTGTTCAATAGATGAACAATGAAAAGCAGCTGATGGAATAAGTGGATGAAAATAAAATAAGCAAAAAATTGCCAAGAAGAAGGTCCAAATGGAAGCTATTTTTGGTGTACAAATAATGTAGCAATAAAGAAATCCATAATATCAGCTTGCCACAAAAAGTTTTCAAATGTGTGAAAAATAATAAACCAAATAGCTAGGAACTGTGGGAAGAGACCTGTGCCACTTTTTTTAAATTTTTGATACTTAGACATATAATAGATCATCATTATTGGTTGAATAACATAATTATCTTCTTGAAAGTAATTTTATTATTGTTATCATTAAATATGGGTCCTTTATATACCACATTTTATTAATTCACTCATGTATTGATGGGCACTTGGTTGTTTCCACATCTTTTGCAATTGCGAATTATGCTGCTATAAAACATTCGAGTGCAGATGTCTTTTTTATAGAATGTCTTTTGTTCTTTTGGGTAGATGCCCAGTAATGGGATTGTTGGATCAAATGTCAGTTCTACTTGTAGCTCTTTGAGGTATCTCCATATTGCTTTCCACAGAGGTTGCACTAGTTTGCAGTCCCACCAGCAGTGTATGAGTGTTCCTATCTCTCTGCATCCAGGCTAACATTTATTGTTTTGGGTTTTTTGATAAAGGCCATTCTCGCTGGAGATAAATGATATCTCATTGTGGTTTTGATTTGCATTTCCCTGATGATTAGAGATGTTGAACATTTTTTCACATGTTCGAAAAGTTTCTGTTCATCTACTTTGCCCACTTTTTAATGGGGTGGTTTGATTTTTTTCTTGCTGATTTTCCTGAGTTCTCTATATATTCTAGCAGCCCTTTATCAGATGCTTAACATGCTAATATTTTCTCCTATTCTGTAGGTTGTCTGTTTGCTCTTGTGATAGTTTCCTGGGCTGTGCAGAAGCTTTTTAATTTGATCAGGTCCCATTTATTTATTTTTCTTGTTGCTGTGATTGACTTTGGGATCTTCTTCATAAATTCTTTGTTGACTTGGGTGAGGCAAAGGAAATATATGTAACCTAAACATCTGTATCCCCTTAATATTCTGAAATTAAAAAAAAAATTAAAAAGTAAAAAATAAATAAATAAATTTATTTTAAGAAAATTAAAATAAATAAATACGGGTCCACCAAAGGGAATTAGAATGTAAACTCTATTTGTATACAAATAAACTTATTTATGTCAAGAGCAGGACTTGGTCCTATGCCACTTTATTCTTTCTTTCTACTGTATTTCCAAAGCACTTTATTTGACTTGCTTTTCCCCACCCTTGGATAATATTAAAAGAAAAAAAATTCTCTAATTATTTTCAAGTAATTAAAAATAGTCCATTTTCTAAGATATTTAAAAGAAGTCCCATTAAACATATCTAATCATATATTTATCTCTCAATGTTAAATGTTTCTCCTTCTCAGAGCTCAGGCCTAACTTAAACAAGAAAACTTGAAGAAAGAGAAAGACTATGGTCTGAGTCTCTCTTTTTCATTCCTTTTCTTCCCCAATCCCTAACTGCTATTTGCAGTTCTTTCTGAGTAGGAACAGATAAAAGAAGAACAGTTAAGGGACATAAAATGTTTCTATTGCTTAAAGTTTTAATTTGGCCCAGGTGTTATTTGAACTTGGCTTACACTTTCTCTTATCCTGTGTTTTATTTGGAAGTTACCTGAAATGTCTATGTAATTTCCCTTAATCCATTTTCTTGGTCTAGGTAATGACTCATCTTCTCAACCACTTACAACTTAACTCCCAGGCCCTCACTTGCCATTATCCCGCCCATTGGTTGGGGTCACCTTATCCCTTCACGCTGCCCTCTTGGGTGGGCTCAAGACCACTCTGTCTACCTCCTTTCTGCAGGATCCACATCTGGCAAAACTGAAAAATGCCTTTTATTACATGCTGGTCTCAAGGTAGCCATGTCTCTTCTATGCTCCTGGAAAAGAGGAATTCTCAAAGCAGGTATCAAATGTCATTTTCTACATCCCTTATCCTCTTGGAAATGCACACCAACCTCTCCAAATGATCACTTGGCTTGAGAGAGGGGAATAATTCTCATGCGATCTTTCACTTTTGTATTGGAGCATAACCCACAGAACTCTGGAAATTAACTTCAAAGAAATAGTATTGTTACAAGTCATTGATTATTTCCCTTTGGTGCAAAGGGATGCTTCCTTATTATGGAATCTATTTCTTAATCCTACACTGAGATGAACTAGCTGAAACAGATCATTCTTTGTTTATGACTGGAGAGGGGCACGTATTGTATTTTGAGTAGCACTAATATAGGGTTTCAACCCGACGTTACTGATACATTAGAAGGACAATGTCCCTTTTGGAGGTTTTAACTAGACAGAGCTTCATGAATTAAAAGGATGGTCAATGATCTATAGAACAGGAACTTTTTTTATTAGTGATGAAAAATATTGAGTATTTGTTAGCTTTTTCTACATAGCAAGCTCCCCTAAAAGTTATGATTTAACAAAGTAACCACTTATTTGTTTACAACTTTTCAGACTGGCAATTTGAGCTGGGCTTGGCTGGGTTGTCCTTTTCGTCTGTGCTAGATTCACTCATGTCACTGTGATCAGCTACCTGTTTTGCTAGAGCATCTCCGGTGGAATGGCTCATCTCTGCTCCACATGACCTTGCATCCTTTAGCATGCTAAGCTCAAGTTTTGGTGGTGACAAGAGTCCTAAAGAAAGCATAAAGAAAGTAGATGCATGCAAGTTTCCTCTAACCAAGGTTCAAAGCTGCCACATTGCCCCTTCCACTACATTCTTTTGCCAAAGCAAGTCACAAAGTTAATCTGGGTTTTAGGGGTCTGAAAATAGAACCCTCTTTGTGATAGGGTGTGGATACAAGAAGGGGAATGATTGCAGCCATTCTGTAAGCAATCAATTAGACGGTCACATACTATCCAAGATATATTTCCTTATCCTGTCTTGATTTCCACACTTTATCACTGAATGTGAAATCTACTAGCCACAAATTAGGAATGGATGAGTAATGTTTTCACATGAGAGGTGTAAAATTCACTCAGGTTATCTGGTGGCTTAGTTAACAGAATAGAGAGGTCAAAGCTAATAGTCTCTGATATTTTGTGGCTGTGCTTTTTGTTGAGTCCCATATTGAAACAACGAAATTTTCAATTTTGTTTTATGATTGTTATGTGGCTCTTTTCATATATCTCTCCAATATTGGAAAATTTTCTTATAATTCTCAAATTATGAGAATTGGTTTTACATGTCCTGATAAGATGTTCAACATAGTGTAATTAACAGTTATCAATCGGATTTAACAATTGAAATGTGATTTTCCTGAAAATTGTATTTTGTTTGTTATTCTTTATGCCTCACATTGAAAAATCTCAAAAGACCTGATCTTATATTCACTTTCCTCTGACTTCGCTTAAAGATTTCTATGTGCATTTTATGTGTCACACATTCTTCTACATCAATCCGTTACCAATAAGCCACTTACTGGCAATATTTCTCTACTTTAGTTATTGCATTTTTAATTGACAGATTTTAAACATGATTTTTGAGTTACTTACAAAGTATGTATACTGGGAGGAAGAAATCTAAACACAGATAACGCAAAAATATGAATGATTTCCAGATAGTGTCGTTTACCACTTGGGGAGCCTCTGTTTGAAACATACAATGGGTAGCATGACATTTTATCACATACACGTATCTGGAACTTTCATTACATTACAAAATGTCTCCTTAAATTCAAATCATGATAGAATATTGACAAGTAATACAGGATTTGTAAGCGCATTGGGTATTATTTCTCCTATTAAATTAGCAAATATTTTTTTAAGTGACATAACTGAAGAGAAATAATGCTATGCTATAAGAGGTGGGGGCATGCATTCAAATAATCTGGAAATGTAAATTGAATGCATGGCTAAGAATGACCCTGATATTTTGATTGGATCGAGGATTCACAAATAAAGAACATCCGTTTTCTCTACAAGGGTTATGAACCAATTGAGAAATAATGCAAAGGATTCAACGGATAGAGGAAAATATATTACCTTTATCGCTAAAGTCTAGATTGAAGATACATCTTATATTTCTAGGAAATTAGGGTTTTTTTTTTAATGTCTGCTAATATTGAAGCCCAGAATTAGACAATCTTACCAAACCAATCATAGGCATAGCCAAAGCTTTTTCCTGTAAGATTTGAGAAGACAGGAATTTATGCCAACCCAAGGCACCATCATATCAAGGTGCACGTATGGAATGTGGGTAAGCAGTGCAAGGCATGGACACTTAGTTCACACCTGCAGATCTGCCTTAAATTGAGCCGTGATAGGGTGAGACGGTCTTGCAGCTGAAGCTGGGAAAGGACAAGGCTGGAGGGATGAGATGTCAGATAATCACGTCTACAGTCTTGCAAAATAGAATCCTTTGTAAAGATAAGCAACGCCAGCAGGCGCAGGTTGCTGAAGGCAGAACCAGGGGGAGAGAAAAGCTTTCTGAGAGGCTACACAATTTTATTCAAGAGTTTGAACATCAAATATGCAGAATGTGTTCACCTGGTCAAATTGCCCTGTGCTTTATAATGGATTAAATAATTATTTTATAACCCCTCCTACATGCAGGTGAGCAGCTTAGAAAAAAAATTTAAAAAGAGAGGTAAAATAAATAAAACAACCCAAAGTTGTAAGAGTAACAAATTTGAAATGTGTTAAATTTTGGAACCCCATCATGTTTGGGTTGTGGAATAAGAAATAGGTTTGAAACCAAGAGTCCTGTGTTCAAAATATGGTTTATCTGCCAAGTAGTTGTGTGGTCATGGGCAATAGCCTTAGCCACTCATTCCAAAGTTTGTTCCTCTTTTTTTATTAAATTGAAGAATTGGACCAAATAACCTTTAAGGATGTAGCCTATCCTATAAATCTAGATATTTATAACATACCTCTATTTTGAACTAATGTCATAATAGTAAACACTAGCACAATTCTATTCACACTGATACCTCTTTTTATTAAATTTGACCTCTCTATATATCTAATTTATAGTGACTCATATTCAAATAGGTATCAGTTTCTATATAGACAACAAGTCTATATTTCTAAGATGTGTTTCTTCTTGGGAAGATCTACTTAAAATAGTCCATAAAGCTTGTCAATATATAAACCCAAAGAAATTGTTATTATTCTTCGCACAATTCTTTTCATTATACCACTAATAAATTATAAACTTGTGCATCTAGTCATGCTTCTACCTCTAATCATAATTATACCACCTTCTGTTATGCCCACACACTTAGGAGAACCAAGGCACTAAAGAACACCTGTTAGGAAGCCTGTTAGGATGACAGACAGCGAACAGTACCAACTATGGATTTGAAGCTCATTTGGAGACTACTGACTTGTATTCAGTGCTTTGTTGAAAAAATTAGTATTTGGGGTTGTTTATTTCTTTGTCCTCAAACAGCTGTTCAAAATGTCAAACATTCTCTGACCACTCAGACTTGGCCATTGCCTAAGTACTGATTAGACCCTCAAGTGCCCTGGGAATTTAGTACCGTTTGTTACATGATACTGTTCTGATCTAAGAGGCTGCCGAGAAATATTGCTTCCATCTTCTTCTCCCAGATTTTGATCAGGTGTAGCAGGCGTCTTAAGGTGGAAACCTTAATAGGTTCTAGAACCCAGAAATGCCATTGATTAGCAGTAAATAGGAGATGGAATACACAAAGATCTTTCTTACAATCCATACCAGGTCTATGTAGGGACAATTTCATTCTGCAGCTTTGATAGGAGGAGAAGATATTCCAAAACTTTTACCAATTTTACTATAATGGAAACAAACTTTTTGCCTTCAATTAACATATAACTTTCTTTTGCTTTACTTGGGATATCAAAGAGTGCATTATTCCATAATCCATGCACACACAAACACAAAAAGATTAAACAAAATTTCAAAACAAATAGACTTTAAACAACAGATTGACAAATCATTTTTTCTACTTCAATATATATTTGGAAAGGTCTCAGCAACTCTGACATTTATTCCTAAAAACCAGACCTCATAATCCATGTGTCTTATTTTAGCTTGGGTGAAGGCACGCACATTCTATGGTGAGAAGTATAAGGCTTCATTTGGGTGCTTTTCCAAAGATTATTCCATAATATGGAGGGAGACTTTCCACAAATACACTGTTTCTTATTCTTGTACAATTTGGGATCTTTTCTCCTTTAGATATTTTGATGCATGTCATAACACAGGCAACTTAACTGTGTCATTTGATAGCCTCTCTAGTTCTGGATTTGGAGGGAATTTTGACTTTATGACAGAAAAAACAAATAAACTTTATATGCAACTAGGACTATTAGCACTAGAGAGGTCCACAGAATTCTCAGCATTACATTAATCCAACAACAAAAACAAAAGCTTTACAAGGCTATATGGGCATTTTTTTCTGTAAATGCATCTTACGATTAGGCTGCATTAGTTAGATAGAGGAATAATTTAATTACATTTGCACATAAGGACATCTACTATGTTTAATTCATTGCATTGAATTATGGGTATAAATACATTGATAACATAAGAAATTTGCTATCTAGGAGTTCATTGATAAATTAAGAAAAATATACTTAATATATGCATTGTTAATTCTAGGTGGCCAGGGATAATGTTCTTAATTAAATAAAACCTTTCTTCTCAACTGTAACAGTCAGACTCTACTTCTTGATGACAGTTTTTACTTCTCTCCCCTCCTTCCCCCACTACCCCACATCTGGACTGGCTAAGAAGTAAGCTGTGGCTCTCCCTCCTTTCGTACCCATGTGAGGTTGAAATCCATGCAAGTTCTTGTCCACATGTGAGGACCCTCACCCTGGCCTCACCCTGTAATCACGATAAAATCATGAGTCAGTCCCCGTCCCTGGTTCTCTCAAGACATTATGAGGTTTGATAGGCCTACCCAGCACCTCCCAGAGAGCTCAAATAAGTAAGTAATAAACCTTTCCATACCTCTTCACATGTGTAAAATCATCAGTCTCAATATTCAAACCAAACTTTGAGCAAGGATCCATCCTGCCTTGACAAGAGGAACAAACATCCACCTAGGTTTGGAAACACTTGAGATGTCACAGGAGTAGACTTATGGAAATCCAAAAACCAGCTTCACTACTGATAAAATGCCAAATTGGAGGACATGCTTAGATGTGAACATATGAAGGGGTTCCTCATCCTATGTATCACGCATCGGTCAAGATAGTCTCGGTTATACTGGAGTAAAACAAATCTCTAAAATATATACCTAGCAATTAAACAATCCCACCTAATTATAGGTAGAGTTGGACAATCACAAGTATCTGTCATGGAAGTATCGTCACCTACCTTCTATAAGGAGGTTTAGAAGAAATGAGTGGTAAGAGACCATTAGTGTCACTAGAGGAAGTGTCATTAAACTGTCAGGTCAAATCCAGGTACAACATGCTTTTGTAAATCAGGTTTATTCAAATGCAGTCACCCCTAATCATTTATAAGTCATGGCTGCTTTCATGCAATATGGCAGCGTTGAGTAGTCATAACAGAGACTCTAGACCTGCAAAGCCACAATATTTAACCTCCGACCCTTTGCAAGAAAAGTTTACTGACTCTTGCTCTAGATATCCATCTCCAAGGATATGTAAGGACAGATAATTTAAGCAGCAGTAAAACCAAAATGTTAGAAGTAAAAAGAAAGGAGAAATATTTTTATTTTTTGTCACTTATTCAAATGTGAGAAATGACATTTCTCTTATTATTATAAGCTGAATAAAACTTTGGCCAAGATGAGTGGGGGGTTGTAGGAGTACATTATGGGCAGATCATGTACCTACAACTTGAGCAAGTGACAGGAGGAGAGAAAGAGAAGCCTTCTGGAAGGAATCTTGGATATCTCGTTCTGGCAAAGGGATGCACACAGGAAGCCGAGGTGGAAAGTTAAGGACATAAGTTTGGAAGGATAGTGGCCATGCTCCAGGACTTGAAATCATCTTACTGAAGTTGCTGATGAAAAAATTGGGCATATTTACCTTGCAGAAAGGACTAAGAGGGAAATGGCATAATGACTTATTTTTCAAATCAATTTTGAAAGTCAGACACAGGGAAGTGTGATATCCTCAAAATGTTTAGCTGAGTGGTTCCTGGGCTTTAGAATTTGTAAATCTAAATGGGAGGAAAAAAATGGGAAACTGACAAAATATTGCAAGCATTCATTTTTTGCCAAGTTATTACACATATGTACGTGAAAATCTGGCATTATGTTATAAAAGTCATTTAATATAAAAATAACCATATAACCTTAGAATGAAAAAGTCTTTTAAATTAAACACATATATAAAAATATTCAAATTCCTTTAATTTCTCATTCTTTTAATGGCTAATGACAACTTTATCACAGATCTACTTCAAAACTTTAATGACAGTTGGGGACACATATGTGCAGAAGACAATCATGGAACCAGGTGAAAGAAAGGTACATTAAAACTAACTTTGAGTATATAAAAGAAATATATTATTTCTCTAAACAATAATTAGTACCCTTCTTTGGGAGAGGAACTGATTATACAAAAGTGCTGCTTTGTCTTAAAGTAGTCTCCTTATCAGTGCAAGATTTCACCAAAGGCTGAACGATGACTCTGAAATACCCAGAAGAGTGTAACAGAAAAGCAACATTTGTTAGGTGCATATCAGGTGATAGATGCAGTACTAGGTCCTGCATATTTAATAATTTCCATTAATGCTAAGAGAGGCTGATGAATTTTCCCAAGGTCACACAGCATGTAACTAGAGGACACGAAATTAAAATCTGAGTCTGCCTCCCTCTTGCAATTGCTTTATTTTCTTTGATGTGTTATACTGGAAATATGGCAGGGAAATTGAACAAGATCCTCACAGAGATCTTTACCTCCATGTCGGTTCTGGATCTTAATAACCCACATTGTGCCAGTCACGGAGCAGGGGACTGTGGGTGTATCAAAAGACACATAAGCCAAAAGCACTCTAACCAGGGAACATGCGACGTAGTGTTCAACCTAACACATATTTAACATTGTATACTTAGTTCACGAAATCTATGAATTCAAGTAATAGTTTATATAATTGAGGGTGGCAATGAGAGAAGCGCATTGTAACAGTGAGGTCAGCTAGGAAGGCAGCCAGTATATTGAGTAAAAGTATTACGGGACGTTCTCTATAGGAGGTAGGGCAGGGCTCGGGAAGTTTGGAAAGAATTTGTCCAAAAGGAAAAGAGCCTGCAAGGAATTATATTTTCTTTTCAATTCCCGTTCACATTACAACACACCCCAAAGGTAGCTTCCTCTTGAAACATGTCTCCTATCTCCTTTCTTAGTCAGAATAACAGGTCTTCCACTTTGCAACTACTACAGTTGCTGCTAGTGCGAACCTGTATCGTGGCTGCCATCTGCTATATTTCCCTGTCCTCCACTGTTGCTGCGACCTCCCTGAGGAAAATGATAGCATCGCTCATAAGAGACTGCGTGTGTGTGCATAAGTGTGTGTGCATTTCTATCCTACACTGAATAGCAGGGTACGTGGCTGGTGATACGAGCTCAACGCTATTTTTTTTTTTTTTTTTTTGCGTTGAACAGAGGAAAGAAATGCAAGAAGAAATAAGGGTCTTCTGTGTTTGACAAGACTAAATAACAGGATGAAAAAGAAGCATTTGCTGAGCATAATCTTCTGCTAAATACTGTTAGTTAATTCCATACCTAAGAGATGGCGGTCTTCACTGAACCATTTTGCAGATAAGAAAATCAAGACACCCAGGGTGTAAGCTAACCGCCTGTGTTTAGACAACTGGTAAATAGCCAGGCAAAGCGTTTCTTTTAGGCTTTGTGAATCTAGGGTCCTTTCTGTTTTATCACCCTGCAGGGACTGCATGGTTGGTCTGTGGGACAGAAGAAATTAGTTTAGATGTGGTATTTGAGTCCATCTTGAGTTGCCCTCCTCCTCCCTTAAATCATCTTGATCCTTTTCTTTCTCAGTGGAATCCGGGTCAGCAGGCACTTTTCATTTCTGTGCAAGGTTATGCTTCTCTACAAATCTTCCTGCTGCTTTTCGCATGGCAAGGGCCCTCTTTTCTCTATACATAGCTAATGCCCCTGGAGTCATGCTGTAGATTACCTGCGGAGCTGAAATGCAATCATTCCAGGTCCTCGAGGGCCCTTAACTTCATACTCGTCATTCACATTCTTCCAAGTCAGAGCCTCAATTTTTGTGAAATGGAATTTTCAGGCTACTTTACAAATGTCAGTCCCATTCTGTTTTCTTATCAGTTTAGTACGGGAGAACCAGAATCTGTTACTCAGATTACATTTTGTTTGTACTCAGAGCACATATTTGAAATAAGCAAAGAGAAATTTCCTTACCACTTATAAAGAAACCTTGAGGAAGAAATGGAATTAAGACAGGAAGAATTATTTTTAGTGATTATTGTGTCCTACAAATCCTTTCAAAACTAAAAAGAAAGCAGATCATAAAAATTACTCATACATATTAGAAATGCAGTTAAAAATAAAAACAAGTATAATCAGAAATATGTATAATGTCCATATTTCACGGACATGTATATATTATATATTCTATATATTGTATTATTCCTGATTATGTATGTTTTCACGTATGTTTGCGCTTGATATATATTTATGTATGTTTTTGTATGTATTTGCATCTTTATTCTACTAACAAGAACAGTGCTTCCCAAGTGCAGTCTGCAGATCACCTGCAACTGAAGCACCTGAGAGGCTCATTTGAAAATGTAGATTCTTCCTGGGCCCCTCTTCAGATTCACTGAATCAGAGATTTTAGGCTTATAGACCAGAAATCTACATTTAGACAACTCCATAGCTGCCCTCAAGTTTAAGACAGCATGATGTAAATGTATCTGTTTAAATATATACATGGGAGCGTATCCATCTAAGCTCTTTTATGCATGCTTTTCAACTACATCCTGTGTCTATCACCTAACGTTGCATAAAAATCATTATCGCATGATTTTGGCAAGTCTTCATAAACACCGTTTTTAAAGGCTGTATAATATAATGTGTGGAAGTACTCTAAAATTTTACTTAATTGCCATATTTTCCAACATTTAGATTACTTCCAGATTTTTGCTTTATAACTAATACTGGTGTGAAACTCTTTAAATATACAATTTCTCCTCACATCTATCCATGTTATTAGTGTACATACTTCCCAGCACCGAATATTACAGTTTATCTAATACTTGCAATTTGAGCCAAACTTTACACTTTAACTTTACATTTTTAAATGATTGCACAATGTTGAATATTATCATCATTATTTCTTATTTTGTGAAGTATGCATGATCGTCACCATTTGCATTTGCCAGTTTTTCCCCTAAAATACTGAACTTGTGAGCTAGTTATTTAAGAATAATAGGTCTTTAATATAGCTCTCGCTGTATTAAATTATTTTTTGCCTTTGAATTTTATTCATCATAGCTTTTGCAAAGCATATTTCTTCACTTTTTTTGTACTTAACTTTTTAGAATGCTATTCTGCTTATTTCTTTATTTTAAATAAATTTTATTGTATATATTAATACCAGAGGTTTACAACATAATGTTTATTATATGTTTTTAACTTCTATTTAGATCTCAAAATTTGATAGATATTAACTTATTGTATGTTCTAGGTATTTTGTGCATGATTTTTATATTTTTGTTTTATTCTTTGGGACTTATTTTCCTATATATTTTGGGGAGATTACCAATAGCACAGCCCTATTGTGGTGGCAAAGTCTTGTGATCCCATGGGAAAAATACTGCTTTGGTTAGTGGTAACAACCCTTGTCAAGATATGTCTTAGAATCAGTGTCTCGATCTCTGGGCCAGAGTAACCCCAAAGGCACAAGTGCAGGAGCTCCTAGGTGCGTTGGCCAAACACGTGGTGAGGGTAGTCGGTAGAGAGCTCCTGAGAGAAGAAACCCCACATGGGAGTCCAGACGCAGGTGAGGCACACCACTGCCTACCCTAGAAGGTCCCAGACACTGGAAAGACAAAACAATTTTAAAGAAAGTTCCTTGGGATGGAGGGTGGGAATGAGGGGCAGTGCTCTGAGGTGCAGGGCTTGCTCTGTTTAAAGATACAGAACTGCAGAGAGGTAGAGAATCATGCACAAGACAGATGATCGGTAGTGAGGTGCACTCACTAACAGTGTGCTTTTTATTGGGTCTGTTTTAGTAGAAAATCACATCCTATGGAGTCTCAGGCTTCCTTAAATAAACTCACTGGTTTTGAGCAAGTGACTTTTGAGCCTCGCTTTTCTCATAGGGGTATCTTCATAAGGAAACTATTTATCGGTACTACATATCATTCACGCTATGATTTAAAGTGACTAAAGGAGGCTAATAGTATGTATCTGTCCAGTTGTATGTGAAATTGTGCCTAAATACATACCTGCTCAAACATTTGTCTCAGCTCAATTCTTGGATTATGATAGACATTTTGAATAACTCAGCTTTCTCAGCCTCATTGGGAAAATCACTCAGTATCCATCCTAACAGAACTCCAGTTGCTTTTCATTCCTCCTCCAGGATAATGAACTTCATTATTTTTCCCACGATGGATAGAATATTGGGTCTGTTGTAAAGTAAATTAATCTAACTGGGACAGGAAAAATAACTTTTGTCATTATTTAACTGAACTTTCTGAAGCATAGCATATATCAATATCTCATGACAAAAGAGTGTTATACTAAAAGATGTGTATTTGCATATACAGATAAGAAAGGACAGGGACATGAAACTGCGTGTGAGTGATGAAACTATGGGTAATTACGCTCTTCTTTTTTTTAATAATTTCATATTATTTTATAGTATGTTTTAAAGTTAAAAAATTAAAAAAAAACAAAATTAAAACATATACATCTTATAAAGACATTTCAGAAACATTGCCTTTTGCAAAAGTAAAGGAGGATTTTCTTACTAGTAATTTAAAGGTATGCAAAGTCAACTGTCCTGGAAATTCTACTGTTTCTTTTTGCCAGTTTTCTTAGTAACCCTCCCATAATCTTCTGCACCAATAGTAGACTTCTTCTTCTCTTTTTATAATAATGGAAGCATCTTTTTTTCTGGAAGAAGCTGATAAAAGGTCCATTTTTCACTTTAATCTTTCTATTTCCTCATTTTAAAAGTTTCCTTCCCCATCGCTCATGAAGGTTTCTAAGTTAATGTCTGCTGTTGGATTTTAAAATGACTACAGTTTGCCAGACTTTTGAAAAGGAGTCACATGCAAGATTTATAATTAAGCCATGGCCGAGAGGTCCTCCCTCAGAAGGAATAAAAGCAAGTCTCAGCGTGAAGCTGTGCGTCTGGGGAGAATAAAAGATTGATGTTGCCAAGAGTAAGGGGTGCAAAATTAGGGACTTTCAAAATCCATTTTGTAAACCCTCTGGAGCAATCTGCTAGTTGCAAGTTACTGGGTCACTCAGACCTTCATCCTCATCCGTAAAATGGCGTGTGATTCCGGGTTCAGCCTAACCCACATGGCTGCTGTGAGGATCAAAGAAGATAAAACATTTAAAACAGAGCTGAGATCTCTTAAGAACTTCAAATCGAAGTGGATAGAGCTTTTTCATTCTAAACTACCCCCAAGGAGCATAGCCAGTATATTGATATGCACATTGGTTGAAGGTTAAGGACTCTTGACTCCTCTCTCTGCTCAGCTGAAAGGATATGATGAACAAGAGCAGGAATTTTTGCATCTAGGGTTTGACTAGAAGAGAGATTCTTGGACCCAGTTTTGTGGGGGCAGGTGAGCCAGACAATGCTCTTACCAGAGCTAATTAATTATAGTGTTGATTTCTCTATCAACAAATACAAAATGACATCTTGAAGCTTAGGTTTATGTCCCTGAGAAACATGTCTATTTTATAATGTATAAATACCATAGACTACTTACTTAGTCTAAGGCAAGCTGTGCCAAAATCAGCCTTTAAGAAAATGCTGCTGTTGTTGAAAAATTACAGCTAGGGGAGCAAAATTGTCTGTTATAGAGACCTTATGGAGGGAAATTTTAAAATCTCAATTTTTGTTATATATATTAAAAGAAAAATATATATCAATCTTACTATTTTTCACATGTAAACAGAATTGAGGTTCAATAAAGAAATCAGATCCACTGTGCTACTGGTCAATGTGTTTTGATTAACTGTTTACTTGAAGAATTAAATGGCATCAATTGTTATTAGCTTCATAAAGCTATCATATGATAGTCAGAGCTATTCTTCCACCTAAATTCTTCTTATATGGAATTTCTGAAAAAGAAAATTGACCCAGGCATATAATTTGAAAATTTTATGGTCAGAAGTTACTGGCACATTTGTAATATACTAACATGGCCTTATAAAAGGAATATGTGGAGGGGAAGTTCATGTGTTATTTCTTCATCCAGCACCTGCTAGGAACCCTCATTGTGTTGAACATTGAAATCTGTTCTGAAATATTTGGTAGGGGCTGGTTTTATTGCAAATCAGAATCACCATCTACACCACACATGCAGTTGTCTTTTAATAAGCCTTTATTGAACACTATGCATTTATATACTTATTAGAAGTTGAAGTTTTGGCCAGGGGAAGGATTTGTGTTGTCAATTCATTGAAAGCAGAGGTGTAATTTGTTCATACTTGCAAGTCCTGCAGCAAATAGCAAAATCCTTTGTATATAATAAATATTTGGTGTTTATTAGTTTTTCTGAATTAACAGGGAGGATCTGATAGGGCTTAAGTGTTAAATTTTATTTTTGTAATCAATATTGTATTTTCTTAGGAAAATGACAACTGCTATTTGTCTTCCACCAAGAAGTATGACTGTAGGAAAGGATATGACCTTAACTCTAATGGGGAATAATGGGTAGAGTGTGGGGGGCTAGACGTTGAGAAGAAGGAGAGACAAATGACTTTTGTTGAGTTCCTCCATGGTGTTGGGATTCTTAACTGTGTCTCTAGTCCTTGGCTGGCAGGCCCTTTGCCTGGCCACACCGATCCCTCACTTTGCACATTTTCATGCATTTAACACATTTATGTGAACTCCTGCTGTGCACCATGGTATATGTCACATGCTCTGTGTGAGCTGGCCCTTGATCACCCCTCTGCCTTCACTTTCTATCATTTTTTACCTACCTCAACTTGATTGGCCAACAGGCCTTTGGTCACTTTCAAAAATACACCAGATTGTTGCCATGCTAGGATGTTGTACATGCTGTTTCTTCTTCTTGGAATGTAAACATACATCTCTTTGCAACAGTAACTGCTTTTTCACTTTTAGGTTTCAGCTAAAACATAATTTCACATGACAGAAGTCTTCCATTACTAATGCAAATAATTCCTCCTTATTTTTTATCACAGTTACTAATCTAACATCAAAATTACTGGGCAAAAAATGTTTATCTGTCAGTTTAATTGTTTTTGAATTCTAGTCAAAAAACACCACCCTCAGTCCTCAAAATGCAAGTACCAGAAGTAGAAGATCCAAAAGACTTGATGACAATTATATTCCAATGGCAGAACATGGCACACAGTGGAACTGAATGCTTATTTTACTATTAAATGGATGACTGAATAAATGAATGCAAGATGCTTAAGGCACAGTCCCTGCCACCAGAACCTAATAATCTATTGCAGAATAAATTTCTAGAAAAGGAGACACAATGAGCTATTGCCCTGAGATATATAAGCCTGGGATTCATGAGTGCTGCATGAAGAGGCCCAGAACCCAGAGCCAGGAAGCTAAAGATTAGGACTCAAGATTGACCTCAGGATGGTGAGCCACGTCTGATTTTTAAAGAGGAGAGGACTAATGGGTAATGGTTAATCTTATAGTTACATGTTAAAAGTATTGCTATGGACTGAATTGTGTTTTCCCAATAATTCCTATGTTGAAGCCCTAACCCCAATGC
>RJWJ010024311.1:0-24781 GCA_004363605.1 Indri indri | reverse complement strand
GCCCCAGCTAGTGGGGGGTGAGGGGCAGACGGCAAGCGGAGACGGGGAGCTCAGGGAGGCTTCTGGGAATGTCACCAAGTTGGGCAGAGAGGAATAGTGGGTAGAAGCCAGAAGCAGGCTGGTGGAGGATTGTCAACTAGGAGGAAGTAGGTGCCAGGGGCGGAGCAGTCATTCTCTCCCTGCAGGGCAGTGGGCCAATGCCCTCAAGCAGACAGGACGTACATGCAGGCACGCACAGACGCACACGCACACGCAGCACCACCTCAGAGCCAGAGAGGAAACCAAGTCCGCAGGTAAAAATTATACTTTTATTTGAGTCACCAGGAGAAAGATTCACTTGTGGTTCAAGTCAAATGTTCAGAATCATAACAGGCCAGAAAGATTTGATCCCGAGCACAAGCCCACGAGGGAGAAGACCAGACAGACCAAAATAGGACAACACCCCCATATAAAAAGCTGAGTGGACGGCTGTACACACACGATGACATGTTTGGACACAGGCAAGTTTCACACGGTCATTTCTTTTTAAATACAGGTTCATGGGGTGGTATTTTTTTTTTTCCAGCTATAAAAAGGGGGCCAAAAGTGCATATGTGAGGGGGAAAAGGCAGAAATTAAGCAGTGAAGTAGTTTTCCCTGGAGGGACATGAGGGGCGAAAATAGGAAGCAGAGTTGGGAGAATTCGCTTTTCTCACCATTGGGCTTGCACTCCATTATTGGTCCATGAACGTTAAATTCACATTCTAGCTTTGCTGCACCTTTCCTGGGATTAGATTGGCCAAAAGACCTCCGTGAGCTACAGAAAAGACCAGGGATTCAGCCCAGCCCTCAGGGTTCTGTGCTCTTCCAGGGATGGATGGTTCTGGCAAGGAACAAGGATGCCCAGTAAGTAGCCCCTGGGTCCCTCAGCACCAGTGTGACAGTCCCTCCTCTCTCTGGGGGTGTATAAGAAAATGGCCCCTATTTCTAGGACGGGAAGAGTCGAGGCAGGGGCCGGCAGCAAGATTCCAGTGGCCGGCTTGTCTCGTTTGGGAAGGAAAATTAAGCTGAGTGACAACGGGCTGCTGCTTGCTGCTGGGAGGTGGGACCTCCACCCACGCACTCACCACTTCCCCAACTACAGGTCCTTGAACAGGATGTGTCCCTGACCCTTGGTCCCCAAATCCACATTGTGCTTTGAGATCAAGAGGAAGTGGAATGCACCAGTGCCTCCCCAGAGGCCCCCCAGATTGCTTCTCATCCCCAAATCGCCCCATGTAAGACACCCCCCTGCCCTCACCTAGGCCGGGGCCGGCAGGGAAAAGGGACTGTCCAGGCAGGGGCTCCTCATGCACAGGCCTTTCCTCAGTTTCTGATGTGGGGCAAATCCTCCCAAACCAGCTAAGAAGCAGACAGAAACACCCACGGTGACTCGACTGCTGAATGGACTGACACCTTCAGGCCCCTTCCCTCACCTGCAAGGTACAGGTGTGCAAAGGGACAAGATATCAACTGCGGGGCCTGGATGGACTCGGGCAAAGATGGGAGGAGGGCCCAGAGATGAATGAAGTCCGGCAAGGACTTGTCGTGGCCGCCAACGAGCGGAGGGAAGGAACTGGACATAGCACCACGGTCCCTTCCCTGTCCCGGAGCCTGTGCTTCCAGGTTTGCAGCCCTGGGATCCGCTCCCTTGCTGCAGGGGGGCTTTATGTAAGCGGGGTGGGATGGGGCAGGGAGTGTCTGCGGGGAGGGCCCCCAGAGTGAGGCACCCACAGTGTGGGTGACAGTGTCGACGCAGAGGCGGGGTGGAGGATATGCGTGGAGCCTTCCCCCACCCCACCGCAAGAAGCTGCAGGCCCAGGGCAGCCCCCACCAAGTCCATGCCAACCCCTTCCTCCGCCCAGCACACTGCGCAGGGCCCTCCCCAGGGCCATGGGTTTTGAGGAAATCGGGGGGAAAACGGCTCTATGGGCCCTCACGCCCCCGCACCTGCACACACGCATCTCTCACCCGCATGCTCACACTCACGCACGCCTGCCACAGACACGTGCAGACACACACACTCCTGCCCGCACACCAGGTCTCGGAGACAGAGAGCTCACGCGGGCCTTGCGCTGCTCCACGCGCAAGTGGCGTCGGGCCGGGAAGGGGAGGCCGTGAAGGCCCGAGACACCTTCCCGTGAGGAGCAGGGAGGAGCGATCGCCTAACCCACAGCCCGGCGCTGAGGCCTCCAGCCAAGGAGGCAGCAAGGGTCCCCGAGCCTGGGGTGGGAGTCGGGAAAAAGGGCTACGAGAGAACACCCTGCTCCCCTCCTGCCTGCAGCTGTCCCCAAAATCAAGAAAGGCAAGAACTTGACCCAAGCTGTGCTTCCTGGGGAGCTCTTCGCTCCCCCCAGGGCTGCGTGGGCAGGAGGGCGAAATCACAGTGAGAAGGAACGTGGGGGGATGAATTCATGCCAACGCGGCGCTCCGCTCTCCTGCCGCCGCCCTCGAGGAGGGACAGGCTGGGGAGCAAGGCCTCTCCTGGGCCAGGAGCCCCCTCTTTGAGAAGAGCAGTAAAGCCCATCGCACTGGGCCCTGCACAACAGGAACAAAGGGGTAGGCTCCACTCTGGGGGACGTGTGGAGGCCCTGCCCTGGGGTCCTGGGAGTGTGGGCCCAGCCCTGGAATGTGTGGGTGTGTGAGGGGCTGGGCAGGAGGCTGAGGCGGGGAGAAGACAGAGGCAGGGGAGGCCGGGGAGCCGACAGGTCTCCCTTTCCAGCCCGGCCTCGGCCTGCCCCAGAGAGGCCCACGCCTGATCCATCCAGAGAGAAACCAGGAGGTCGGCCGAGGGGAAAACCTGCCGGACGAAGGAGCCCGCAGAAGTGGCAGAAGGCTTCAGTTGGCAAAAGAAGCTGGAGAAGGGGTGGGAATCACAAGCTGTCGCGGATTTTAAAAAACAGACACGGAGGGGTGGACGGGTCACGCCTAGGAGGCGAGAGGGGGGCGCCCGGGGCTCAGATGGCCTCCACGTAGTTGGCGGGCAGCATCCCCGTGTCGCCCGTGCGCTCCACCGTCCCGTACATCCAGCCGTCGTCGATCTGCTGCACGTTGACGATGGTGTCCCCGTCCTGGAAGGAGACCTCGTCCTCGTCGGCGGCGCTATAGTCATACACAGCGCGGTACCGCTTCTGTGGAGGGGGGAGCACAGTCAGCCGGGGCCCTGGACACGGGCTCGCCTGGTCTGGGCACAGCTTCCTAACTCTCCAGGACCCCAGAGCAGAGCCCAGGGCAGCAGGGGACCAGGGACGGGGCACCAGGCTCTCGCCTCTGCATAACCAACCTTTTACAATGTACTTGGCGTCTACTGAGGGCCAGGTGCAGGGCGGGGACTGAGGTCACATCGGCTCTGCCCCACCTCCCCAAACAGGGGATGCAGTACGGTCCAACGGACACAAAGCCAGGCGGTGTCTAAAAATACGGCATACCCTGTATGCTATTATTTGTATTATTATAAGCGCCTGTGTTTTCTTTTTGAAGCTGTGAAGAGTCTGGGAGAAGACGCCCCAGTTCAGGACAAAGACCTTTCCTTGGGAGAAAAATCTTCAGGGGACTTAAGAGCATCTGTCAGGCGCCGCCTTCCAAACCTCGGCCAGAATCTTCTGCTGAAGCCCAGCTCTAGGAAATGTCCAGCAAAGCCACGCGACACCCACGTGTTCGCCAAGGTGGGCAACGTTCTAACCTCCTCTGACCTGCACTGCCCTCGACATCCGCTTGTCTCTGAGGCTCCGCAGGACACTGAAACCCACAGCCCTCTGGGATAAGAGGTCACACTGCTCGTGGAGTGAACTCGGCCTGTCTCATCTCCGCCTCTATCTGCATCCGGCTACGGCCTCCCAGCGTGTCTCCTGCCTCCCCCTCAACTTCTACTGCCCCTTCTCAACATGGCTGCCAGAGTGATCTTCCAAAAACCCGAGTCTAACCCCGTTGCGCTGCACAGATCTCCAGTCCCAAAGGCCTTCCTGTGACCTGCGAGTCCCTGCCCAATCTGACCTCCTACCTGCCTCCCCTCACTGGGCACCCTGGCCTCCCTGCTAGTCCATGAACTTTCCTAGAATATTCTTGCTGCCTCAGGGCCTTTGCACTTGCTGTTCTCCTTGCACCACTTACTCCTTTATCTGATTGAGGACTTTGCTCAAACGTCATGTTTTGACTCTGTTGCTCTCTGTCCCTCACCCTCACCCTGCTGTCTTTCTTCACAGCATGTGCCATTACCTGACCTTACGTTATGGACTTATTTATTGCATTCTTGTTTGTCTCTCTGACTGGAAAATAAGCTCCCAGAAGGAAGAGAGGTAGTGACCTTGGGGTCACATGTGGCCTTCTGGATCCTTGAATGTGGCATTTGATGGAATCCAAATTTTACAGAACAAATCCTTCCAATAAAGGGATTTGTTCTGTGAAGTTTGGATTCGGTCAAGGGGCCACACTTGGGGATCTGGAGGGCCACATGTGGCCCTGAGGCTGCAGGTTCCCTGCCCGCTGGAACCTCATTCTTCAGACGACCTCTTGGGTTTGCCTGGTGCCCCAGACAGCACTGATACCCCTTGTGTATGTGCCCAGGGCAGGAGGCTCCAGCGGGCCACGTATCTCAGGCTATTTTATTTCTTTTTTTTTTTTTTGAGACAGAGTCTTGCTCTGTTGCCTGGGCTAGAGTGCCGTGGCATCATCCTAGCTCACAGCAACCTCAAACTCCTGGGTTCAAGCGATCCTACTGTCTCAGCCTCCCAAGTAGCTGGGACTACAGGCATGTGCCACCATGCCCAGCTAATTTTTTCTATATATTTTTAGTTGTCCAGCTAATTTCTTTCTATTTTTAGTAGAGACAGGGTCTCGCTCTTGCTCAGGCTGGTCTCGAACTCCTGAGCTCAAACGATCTGCCTGCCTCAGCCTCCCAGAGTGCTAGGATTATAGGCGTGAGCCACTGCGCCCGGCCAGGCTATTTTATTTCTGTATCTGTCTCTCCTGTGGCTCAGCTGCACCTATCAGTGGGATAAATAGCAGGACTTACAGACCGAGGACTTCAACTCTAAGGACTCAGTGAGCCTGATCCCGCCCCCTTCCTACCTGTGTCTATTCATTTATTCAGCACGGTTGATGCGTCCTGCTGTGTCTGGCTCAGAGTAGGGGAAGCAAAGGAACGCTGCCTGGCCCCCACGGAGCTCAGTCCCACGGGGGACAGAAAAGTGAGCAAACACAGAAGTCTTTTACACTGGACAGAGTGCTCCAGAGGAAGCCAGTGGGGTGCAGTGACAGACAGCGTCAGGAGAGACCCACTTCACATGGCATGGTTTGGGAGGGCCCCTCAGAGGCAGGGGCAAGCAGGAGAAACTAAAGGACATGGGGCGTCCTCCTCATGGAGAGTGGGGAGCAGGGCCAGGTCTGGAAGGCCCCGTGCAGAAAGGGGCCTTGTGTGTTCCAGGGAGCCGGAGTAAGGAAACCTGGCCTGGGGCAGTGGGGAGTGACTTGCCCGAGGTATGCCCAGGGCTGGGACGCAGGGCCCTAATCCCAGCCAGCCTCTGCCCACTACACCACACTTCCTCTCCATTCACGGGGCTGAGATCCCTGCAACCCACACAGACAACAGGGGCCAGGGTCAAAGTTCAAGAGAATCCCTGCGCTGTGTCCAGGGGGGCCTTCCCTGAAGCCCACCCTGTGTGGCCTCTCCCCTCCAGCCAGGGCTACTCACCCCGCCGCCGCCTGGGGCGCTGCGCTGTATGGAGACGGGGGCCGCAGGCTCCTTGTAGCCACCATAGGACTGGGCCGCCGGCTGCTGCTGGGGCTGCTGGTAAACTGCAGGAGGAGGCGGGCTCGGAGATGGTCCTGCCGACCCAGCCCTCCCAGAACCCGCATCACCCATTTGCACCACCCCCACCTGGGGTGCCATGCATCCTACAGCAGGGCCGTGTGCCCCATCGCACGGGTGCCTGCCCTTCAGGTCCCCAAGGCCCAGCACAGGCCTGACCCTTGTGCTGGTTGGGGATGGCACTCGGGGACCTGGAAGCAGCCGTCTTCCTGGGGAGGGTTTGTGTTTGTGTGTGCGTGTGTGTGCGTGTGCGCCCGCGCGCGCAGGCGTGTGTGAGAGCGCGCATGTGGACGAGGCTTCTCCCACCTCCTCCACATCCCAGGACTAGCCTGGCCACAGGTCCCCTGCCCCACTCACCCGGGGCACTGGTCGGGATGTGGTGGGGCTGCTGCTGCTCCGGGGGCCGCCGGTAGCTGCTGCCATCCTGGGCGTCCCGGCGCTCCGGCTCCATGCCCTCGCCCCCGCTGGGGCCCATGCGGCTCTTCTCAAACTCCTCGTGGTACTTTATCTGCAGGGGCAGAAGGCGCTGGGTGAAGGACCCCAGAGCAAACCAACCGGTGCCCTCCGGTCGGCACTTGAGATCCTGGGTGGGAGAGACGCCCCCAGGGCTCCAGGCAGAGAGCCAGGCCTGTGCCTTTGCACAAAGTGCCTAACCTTGCCAAGCCTCAGTTTCCTCCTCTGCAAAATGGGATATTGGTGTCTTGCTCAGGTGTTGTTGGAGGATGCAATGAGATGACAGATGTGAAAGGGCCACGAAAGCTGAGGACTCACACAAATGTGAGCTGTCGTTTTTATGTGCCCACGGCAGGGGCTCCCACCTGGCCAACAGTCCCCACAGCAGCAACTCCTGCTTCCTGGGCTCTCACTACGTGCCAGGTGCTGCAGCAGGTGCTTCATATCACAGGCTCATTTGACCTCGCCAGCACCTACGAGGGGGACAGCGCAGCCCCGTGTAACAGACAAGGAGGAAACAAAGGGGCCAGGCGCGGCGGCTCATGCCTGTAATCCTAGCGCTCTGGGAGGCCGAGGTGGGAGGATCGCCTGAGGTCAGCAGTTTGAGGCAACAGTGAGCTATGATGACACCACCGCACTCTAGCCCAGAAGACAGAGCAAGACACTGTCTCAAAAAAGAAAAGAAGAAGGAAACAAAGGCGCTGACAAGTGAAGTGAGTTGCCCACGATCACACAGCTTCCGGGGCCTTGCTCTCCCTCACTAGGTGCATGAAGTCACCGAGGCCAGAGTCTAGGGATGCTCAGCTGAGAACCTCAGACTGTGGGGACAAGAAATGCCAGACCCTCCCCAAGGGTGGGATGCTGTCTTGAAGATGGGTTCCTCCTTTTGTTAGTTCCAAAGTGGGCAAAGAGAGGCCCAGAGAAGTCACGCCACTCAAGACCACCCCACTGGGCAGGCGTGTGAGGCTCCAACCCCTCAATTCAGCTTCTTGCCCTCACACGGCACTGTTGGCTACAGGGACCCCCGCCTCTGCCACCATCACACAGGAGTCTGAAACTGAGCCTTGTGTTGTTTGAGGACTGACACTTGTGCCTGCTCGGGGCCGGGAGCATGAGCCACCAATGTCAGGAGGGTCGGGATGAGGCAGGTGCCCACCTTGCTAAGTCAGGAGAGGGGAAGGAAGGTGCGCTCTCTGCCCAGACTCTTGGGTGCTATGACAGAGGACTTGGCCAGTGTGCGGGGAGCCCCTGCCACCTCCATCACAAAGACCTAAGCAGGGTCGGCCAGAAGAAGCACCCACCCCAACCACCAGAAAGGGACCTCAGGGCCAACTGGTCCCTCTGTGTCCCAGGCCCCCAGCCCCAGCTCAATCCTCCTGGCCAACTGAGTCGGAGAGGAACGGTCCCTCATCTTGTCTTCTTCAAGTTGAGTCCCAGGCTAGGGCCGGAGCACAGGCTCAGGGTTCCCCCAGCCGGATTCAGACCCCAACCAGCCCCGGTTGTCCTCTACTTCTCATCCTCTGTGGCACCTCTTCCAGCCCTTTCCTCCTCCTACTTCTGAAGAACTGTCTGGATGGCCTTGCGGGATTGTGCCAGACTCCCAAAGGGAAGCCTGCAAAGGTCCCCTGGATCCCAGCCAAGGGCCGGTCTCTGGAGAGTCACCGGCCGCTCCCTGTGCCTGGTGGTGTCCAGGCCCGGCAGCCGCTGGCCTGCTGCTCCCCTGCCTCTGCTGCTCAGCGTGGCGTGATGCCCTCAGCCTCCCGTCCAGCTCTCTCCCCATCCGAGCCGGCTCCAGCCCGATGCTGGGCCAATATGGGACAGAGGAAGAGACAAAGTCCTTATTCCCAGGCACCCCCATCTCGGGTGGGTCGTGAGGCTAGTATGAGGTGCGCCCACGGCAAGAGCTACACAAGACATGCAGATGGTGATGATCTGGGGCACCCCACTGAGTGTGGCTGACGTTGCCCCCGGCACGTGGATGTCGGATGCTGCTGTCTGTGGGCACCATGCACAGTCCACTCCTTCTTGTGACAGCCAGCATGACCAGGAATGGAGGGGGGAAACCTGCTTCTGGCAGTGCGGCATATACCCCGATCACGGGCAGCTTTGCCGTGTTCTCTGCTGGCCCTTCCTTCCATGGATCCACTCTGTGCCCAAACCTGGGCCATCTGCTGGGGCCGAGAGGATGAATAAGGAGGAAAAGTGGGTCCTGCCTTCAAGACTGGTCTGTTGGGAAGGAGGTTCTGCAACAGTAACTGTCCCCAAGGATGGAAAGGTGTGGGCTGCGTTAACAGGGGCCTGAGGTTCCTTCCTCCTGGAGTCAGGGGAAGGCCTCTTGGAAGAGGTGACCTTGGGGCTAAGCTTGGAAGGACAAGGAGGACTTGAAGGTGCAAAGGGCAGGAAAGCACAGGTCGGGCATTCCAGGAGTTCAAGTGTGCAGATGCCTGGGATGGAGGGGCGGGGGTCTTCAGGGTGGCCAGAGCTTAGGAAGGCGGGGCAGGGAGGGGAAGAGGGAAAGGCCGACTCAGGGGTGCTCAGACGTGGACCTGGCCAGAGGGGCCCATCCTCTGGACAGTGATTGGCTCAGGGATGGACACATGACTCAAGCTGGGCCAATCAGAAGCCTGCAGAGATCTTTTCTACAGGAGCTAAGAGGAAGCAGGTGGAGTGCGCAGGTCTGGGGCCCCTGCTGGCCATCTTGCCCACCCCATTGGAGAGCGCCCATCTCAAGAACAAAGCCAAACGAGGACAGTAAATGACAGCCTGGTTGGTCCAACTGTGACAGAAACAAGATCCCCTGGACTTGCCAGTCAGATGAGACTTCCCGGTCGAGACTCACATACACACATTGTTGCCCCAAATGGGAAAACACCTCTCACAGAACCTGTTTACAGGGGCGGAAGCCTGGCCAGACTGGGAACCCCTCGCTCCCGCCAGGAAGGGCAGCCAGGCTCTCCCAGACACGGGCCAACGCCCGGCTCTCAGGTCCCTAAGACAAGGGTGACGGGTGAATCCCCCAGCTCAGCCCCTACGTATGCCCCTGTCCACTGGCAGCAGGTGAACGTGGGGATGAGGGAAGGAGACATGTGTAGCGGGCCCAGTTGACACACGTCACTCAATCCTCCCCACAAGCTTCTGAGGCAGCACACTACAGCCCTGGTGTCCAGAGAGGCTAAGGACCCTGCCAAGGTCCTGCAGACAAATGGTGGCAAAGGGAAGGGCTAACCTCAGTTTCCCCATCTGCTTGTTCCCAGGAGGCAGCCCACCATCCCCACTCGGGCCGTCCAGCCTTCTCTCATCCTTCAAGGTCCCTCTCAGCACCTCATCCCTGGGCCCCTCGTGGGCTCCCACAACACCCAGGACTGGGCTGTGCTGTCAGTGCCCAGTGTCCCCTGCTGGATGGAAGCTCCTGGAAGGTGGTGAAGGAGCCGATTATTCTGATCCTGGAGCCTCCCACAGCACTGCCCGCCCTAAGCCTCAGGGGGGTTCCACTGACCAGGACCCTGGGGACCCTGCCGCTATGTTTCTTAGGATCTTGCCTCTGGACTACCTGCCTCTGACTCACCTGGACTGTTGGTTAGAATGTAGGCTCTGGGGCCTTCCAGAGAATCTACAAAATCAGGGCTGGGGTTTTGGAATATACATTTTAAAAAAGCACCCCAGGTGAGCCTGAAGCAGGCTCCAGTCTGAGGACCAGATGTCCAGGGCAGAAGGTGGCAAACTATGCTCCACGGGCCAAATCCAGCCCACGCCTGTTTGCCTGTTTGCTTACGGCCTGGGAGCTAAGAATGGGTTCTGCAATTTTTAATGCAGCTGGTGGGCGAGTGGAGAAGAAGAATAATATCTCATTATTTCTTGACGCATGAAATTGCTCTGAAACTCAAATTTCAGTCTCCAGAAATAAAGTTTTATTGGAACACAGCCATAGCCACTCATTTACCTCTTACCTATGGCTGCTTTCACAGAGTAGCTACAGCGCCAAGGAGCTGCCGCCGAGACCCTACGGCCTGCAGAGCCGGAAATATTCACTGCCTGGCGTGTTACAGAAAAAGTTTGCTGACTCTTGCTTGCCAAAATACTTCGACTGCATACTCCTGTTGGTTAAATATTTTAAAGAACAATCCTCCTGAATTATGTGTATTTTATAAGTTGTATAGAAATAACACTTTATAAATATGGTACGTATATTTTAAAACTTATATAAAAACTATGAATAAGAAAAGTATGAGATGAAAAAAAAGCAGAACCAGCAGTTCTAAGGTTTTCTTCCTGTACCCTCACTGGGATGTGTTGCCCACACCCCGCCTTGAAGATCCTTGGGGGGGCGGGGCGTCTGTTCTCTTCACTTTTCAGGGAGGAAACTGGTTGGGAGGGTGGGAACAGCCCAGGCAAGGTGCTAGGGCCCAGGGTTTGAGTGCCCTGTGAGCACCGGGCTGGCCTGCGGTGGGGAAGGAAGTGGGACAGAGAGTGACAGCCCTGTACCAACCCCCAAGGGAAACTTGGAGAGCAGGACACCAGGACAAGAGAGAAACTGGCCCTTCCCACGCAGGCCCAGGCCCTGAATTCCCTCCAAGCCTTGGGTACATGACCTGAAGCGGTTCTCACTTCCTGTCCACCAGGATCCTGCCCTGCCTTTTCCTGATCCCGGGAAATAGGGTGGGAGTCGGGGGACAGGGAAAGAGGAGGGGCTGAGCCTGCTCTGTGTGCTGGAGATCCCCTGCCCAGGAAGCCCCTGGCCGGGGCCTGATCCACGCTCTCCCGCATGGGGCAGTCCCCTTTGCTCATCCACCCCCCACACTTTCTCTGCTGCCTTCTCTCCCCCTTGGCACTTGCCACTGGCCCTGTATGGAGGGCAAGAGTCAATAGCTGGGCTGGAGGAGCAGTTTGTTCCTGCAGCCTGGGCTGGGGGAATAGTCCAGGAAGCTGCAGAGCCCAGGACAGAGTCTGGACGCAGAGAGTGGCCCATTTAGGGGTTTAGGTCAGAACCAGCCCCTCCTTTCCCTGCCTCCTGCCTTCATGCCCAAGCAGGGACCCACACACAAGGGCAAAATAGGCTGAGCCTGTTCCCCAGGAGCAGGCAGCCAGCCCTGGCCAGACTGAAAAGCCATCAGACCCCCCAACTCCCACCCGGAAGGGCACCAGGGGTGAAGTCCTCACAGACACAGGGCAAAAGGTAAATCTCCCCAGACCCACTCCCTTAGTGACCCCTGTCCACTGGTGGCGGGGGAGGCAGACAAGGGAAGTGGACACCCCTCCTGAGGCCTCCAGGCTCACAAGGCTTCTGCCCTTCCGACTTTTGTCCTGGGGGTGGGAAAGGTCAGCTTTCCTTGTTTACTTTCTGTTAATGAAAGAGGCCTGAGGCCCAGAACCGGTGCCCAGGGAGGGAAGTGCAGATGCGGAGGTGGGCAGAGGTCTGCCCTGGGCCCTGAGGGGCCAGCAGGTGGCCTGGAGGAACGGGTGTCCCTGATGCTGGGGGCCCAGCTACCCTGGATGATGGCCCCTTCCCTGGAAGTGGATAGTGATGGGTGACAGGGAGCCTTCCCCCCAGGGAAGAAGGCATGTCTGGGCCCTGGCTCGTTCCCCTACCAGGGCACTGGGCAGCTGAGGAACCCAGGCCTATTCTGTCCCCCATCAGTGTCCTAGAGATTCAGTCCTTCATCAGGGGCTGCACTGCTCCCCACCCCGCATGCCTCATCCCTGGGAGAGTCCCTTTTCCCACTGGGCCTCGGTTTCCCCATCTGCTCCCAGGTGGTCTTGAAGACCCTGGCCAGCTCTAGAAACCTAAGCAAACTCTAAGCTGAAAGCCAGTGTGGCCGTGTAGGTATTTCCACAAGTGGCTGGTGAAATCATCTTGCTCCTTAAAAAGTCACTACATGTGGATAAATGCATATAAAATTAAGGCCAAGCTGGATGCGGTGGCTCATGCCTGAAATCCCAGTACTTTGGAAGCTGAGGCAGGAGGATCGCTTAAGGCCAGGAGTTCAAGATCAGCCTGGGCAACATAGCAAGACCCCATCTCTAAAAAAATTAAATAAAAATTAGCTGGTCATGGTGGCACCTCCCTGTAGTCCCAGCTACTTGTACTTGGGAGGCTAAGGCAAGAGGATGACTTGAGACTGGGAGCTCCAGCCCAGGTGACAGAGCAAGACCCTGCCTCTAAAAATAAATAAGTAAATAAATAAAATAAAAGGTGAGCCGACCCAGATGGCTGGAGTAGCGACAGCCTGAACACAAGACGCCCTCCCCCACCAATGCCCGCTCCGCCTGCTGCCATCCGTATCAATAACCTCATGTTGCAGAGCTCTTCACACTGAGTTCACCAAAGCTCTTTGTACATTACCTCCCCTGCCCCTGACAATAATCACTCTAAAAAATAAGTTGACATGGACCTTTCAATTCCCATTTTACAGAAGATGAAAAATGAAGCTCAGAAGTTAAATGACTTCCTGAGGAAGAGCTTTCATTGCTCAATAACAGCCGAGGATGGTGACACAAAGACAAAGTCACAGCTCGACAAGCCTTTTCCTGACAACAGGCAGAAGGCAGGGTGACCGCATGCCCAAGTCTGCCCCTAGTCCCGGTTCACGTCTGCTGCTCAGGAATTAATAGCACCCCTTTCCCTCTCAAAAAGGATGAGAACCATTCGGTCACCCTTAGTTGGTTTTGCATGAATGGTGTCCTCACTTATTCATGCAAACTCAGGAGACGCTGCCTGGGCCCCCCCAGGATAAAATTTCCATACCCTCAACTTCCTCTCCCTCCTCTGCCCAGCAAATGAGGAAACTGCTGTTGCTCTGCCAGCCACCGAATGGTCTGTTAAGCAAACAGGCACATGAAGGGGTGTTAGCACATCCAAAAGGCACAGAAACATCTCCCACACTCCGAGGGCCTGGCTGATCCCTGCCCCAAGCTCAGCGGAGTTCTGATCTTGTAAGAGCCCAAATGAGGGCTGCCACACACCCAGACACGTCAGCAGAGCCCCAACTTGGGAACTGTCCCGGGCCTCCGTGGAAGAAGGCCACACTCCAACCATAACCTTGAGGCCCGAGTACGCTGGGTTCCAGGGGCCCAGGCCTAAGGGCCCTTCCCACTCGCCAGGGCCTGCTAACCAGGACTCCAGGATGAGTGCGGATGTGCAAAGCTCTGCTAGCTGAGGTTCCGCTTTCTGAATCCCCTGCTCTCCCGACTGTGGCGGAAAACAGAAGTCAGTCTCTCCACATGTCGCTCCCATGATCACACATCATGGCTAGTGAAGGAGCATCAGACTTTGAATGGAATAATCGCCTCACTGGCCAGGGGCTTTTTTTTTGAGGTAGGGTCTTGCTCTGTCACCCAGGCTGGAGTCCAGTGGCTATTCGCTTTTTTTTTTTTAATAACAACAGCTCCCATTTGTTGAGGTCCTATTTTGTGTCCTCGTATGCATTATTCATTTCCTTTCCGCAGCCAGCCCGAGAACAACTTACCATTATCATGTCCATTTTACAGGCAGAGAAACCAAGGCTCAAGAGGTAGGCAAGGGGTGGGTTAAGTCAGAATCCAGTTCTAACATCAGCACTTAGTTCTCAACTACCATGCAATAAGCCTCCCTATTAGAGGCTCACAATAGTTTGTTTTTAAAACGCATAAATTTGCACTCAACTTCATTAGTCATCAGAGAAATGCAAGTTAAAACCACAATGAGATATTACTACGCGTGGTCAAAGTGGAGAAAATGAACACGTCCGAGGACGTGAACAATGAAACACATCACTGCCGGTGGGAGGGTAAATCAGTGTAGACACTTGGAAAATAGTTCAGCATTATCTGGTAAAGTCGAAGGAACATGCCCTCTAAAAATCTAGCAATTCCACTCTAAATAAGCACCAGGAGATACATATGAGGATGTCCAAAGCACTTGGAAACAATTTAAATGGCCACCAACAACAGAATCAATAAAAGGTGGTATAATCACACGATGGAATACTATGCAGCAACGAAAAAGAATGAAGTCCTGCGACATGCAAATATAGATGAAACTTTAAACACAATGGTGTACGAAAGCAGTAAGACACAAAAAAATTGTATAGGAGGTGTTCAAAATTAGGAAAAACAAAATTATAGTGTTTAGAAATACATAGTTATATAATAAAACTATAAAGAAAAGTACGTGCTTTCCAAATTAAACTAGAGGATTGTCTAACAAGCCTACCTCCAGGCCACTTGACTCTGGGGATGAAACTTTGACTATTTACTACTGATTAGGCCCAGACTCTAAAGACCGAAGCTAATTATAGAATATAAAATGCCAATTATTTCTGGCTGACAGAGATGCAAAGGATTTCTGCCTGTAGCAAAGATATCTTCAAAGTTTATGGATTTATTCTCCTGTAGGACGTATAACCAGTGTGTAGCTAATGGCAGGACCTTAACTAGCGCGGTAACTAACTGTATCCAGCACTTTCTTTCACTGACTAGCATTTATCTCTGTCTCTCATGTTCCCCAGCTTTAATCTCCACCTATTCCCTCATAATGAGTTAAAGAAATATATGATAGGTGCCCACCACATGAGAGTTATGTTTTTAATACTGTGAAAACGATTTGACAGCGGTACAGTAATATAATGTTCTATTTCCTGACCTGCACGGTGAACAAACAGGGGTTTACTATATGTGTTCCTACGTGTTATATTTCACCAAAAAAGTTAAAAGACAAAATTGTATAGAGAAAATGAATATATAAGTAAATATGTAAGTAAATAAAAGCAGAGGCTCCCAAAAGGGGACCCCAGGGACTAAAGCTGCCCATCCATTAACACCATGAGAGCTCAAGACCAAAGGCTGGATTCTGAACGTACAACCTTCATCCCACAAGCATGGGCCCAGGCTTCTCCACCCTTTAGATGCCTTTAATGATGACACTATTACCCACCATAGATGTATAACTTACTAGCAGCTTTCCTCAAAACTTTCCACACAGGCCAGGCGCCATGGCTCACGCCTGTAATCCTAGCATTCTGGGAGGCCGAGGTGGGATAATCGCTCGAGGTCAGCCGTTTAAGACCAGCCTGAGCAAAATCGAGACCCCATCTCTACTAAAAACAGAAAAAATTAGTTGGGCGTGGTGGTGTGCACCTGTAGTCCCAGCTACTCGGGAGGCTGAGGCAGGAGGATCGCTTGAGCCCAGGAGTTGGAGGTTGCTGTGAGCTAGGCTGATGCCACTGCACTCTAGCCTGGGTGACAGTGAGACTCTGTCTCATAAAAAAACAAACAAACAAAAAACAACTTCCCACACATTCTCAGTACTAGACGATAACCAAACTTCAACCAAACTTCACTTCATGTCCCTTCTTTGACCGCAGTATGGAAAGCAGTCAGGTTGGCCTTTAAAGTATTAGTAATAATATTGACAACATTTATCATATGCCAGTGGTTAACATTTTCCTCGCAATCACTTTTCAAGGTAGAGGCTACTGACCCCATTTTTACAGACGAGAAAACTGAGGCTCAAAGCATCCCGCCCAGCCACAGAAGGACAGAAGCTAGATTCCGGCCCTCGCTGCCTCCTCTCACCTCACCATCTTGCCTTTTAGCAGAACTAAGGACAGACTGCATCTGTCCACAGCACCCCTGGAGGAGACCAGACACTTGTTTTTAAATTGCTCCGGCTGGTAAAACCTCAAGTCTGCTGCATGTCCCTCCAGGGAAGCAAACCTTCAGCTCTTTGCAAGATGGTCTGACCTTTAGAAATAGCCAGGAGTCATTTGGTGCTAATCTGGGAGGCAAGTGACAAGCTACACACAGGAACACTATTTTGGATACAAAATACAAGGTGTGGCTCTAAACACCATCTTTCCCAAAACTCTTCCGGAGGCTGGGACAGTTTTCCACTGGTTCTGAGCACGGTTCAGAGTTCCCCTGGGGTTCTGGGACACAGCCAGATCTGGTGCCCTCGGACTTAGGGGTGGGTGAAGCCTTTTCAGACTTTTCGGTGGTGTTTTCGAACTTCAGAGAGCACCACAGAAACCCCGGCAATGTGTTTAATATGCTGATTCCTGGGCCCCACACCTAGAGATGCTGATTGTGGAGGGCGGGGAGGAGGCCTGTGAGTCTGCCTTTCAGCTGACTCCACAAGTGATCGTGAGATGGTGTTTGGAGGCCCACATCTGACAAACCAAGAGTCTTCCAGCCTTGTAGTCACACCTCACAGGTGCCAGAGAAAGCTGCAAAAGTCAGGTACCAGTCACCTCTCCCACCTCAAAGCAGGGAACATCAGCTAATTGCAGTGCTAGCACCAAGCACCTTTGTTAACGATAAGATGCTTTTATCTCCTGAGTGTGGATGTCTGGGCCGAGAGTTTTGTTACTAGGACATTAACATGTCCAGTAACTGGGGGAGGAAGAAGAGGAGGTGGATGGCTGGGTATAGAGTATTCTGGAAGCCATCCAGAAAGGGAGGCAGGGGTGACTGGGATTGCTTGTCTCTCTCCTCCATAGCCCATGGGGTGAAGCCGTGAGAGAAGGCATTGGGAGCTGGAGTTGCAGCCCGAGAGCAAGTGTCACCGATAAAAGACAAGGGCCTTTCACAGTAAAAAGCCACAGAAGCTACAGAGTCCAGAGTCCAGCTTTGGGAAAGGCTCCAGGTTTTCCCCATGGCCCAGGCCATCTTCCCCTCCCCCACTCTGCATGTGGGGCTCTGGGTGGAAGGGAAGCTCCTGGCCTGTGAGGCCAGGCCCTGGCATAGAAAGAGGCAACTGTGACAGGCTTTTTTGGTGGGAGAGGGATCAGGGCCCTCAGCATGCCCTCCCAGCCACAGGCTAGCACGCCATTTCCTCAGGCCCCCAACTGCAAACTGCAGGTCAACGACCTAGTTGCAAAACCCATTTAGTAAGTCTGCCACCAGCATCTTAAGAAAATCAAATAGAAAAGATCCGAATGTACTCTTAGGAGTTAAGTACTCAGTGATAAAAGTTCTGATTCTGTTGTCTCTCGAAATAAACGCCTGCCTGCTTGGTGGTCACCATGTGAAGTTTGAGAGCCACAGTCTTGGGCGTAGCTGCGTCCGCTGGCTGCCCTGTGCCTCTGAAATGCACCTGCGGCCCGCTCTAGGCATGACCCACCAACCTCTAGAAGGTACGTCCTGCCAAGGAGGCCAGGTGGAGGGTTGGGAAGGGATGTGGAGCCCGGGTGTGGGGGGCGCTGGGTGGGCCACCGGAGACCCGGCCCTCCCCGACACTACCCACAGTCCCTCAGCGCAGAGTGATACCGGGTGACTCATCTATCCCTTCTTGTCACGGACATGAAGACGACTGTTCTTGCCCAGTCCTTCATTTGTAGGACCTCCCAGCCCAGGCCGCCGGGCACACCCTGCAACTCTGTGCACCCCAGGACCCTGTGCACAGGTCGCCTGCCTGGGTTCCGTGGTTGTGGCTCCAGCAGCGCCCTGCCCCCACACGCCCAAAGCCACACAGGCTGCTGGTCTGCGGCTCTGCCAAGCAGGAAACCGAGGCCTGTCCTCTGGCCACAGGTGCCGTGGAGGGAGCACAATGCTGGAGGCTGCCGACCCACTGCCCGCCCTCCACGCCCGCCCGTGCCGCAGCCAGACGCTGCTGGCCATCCAGGCCCGGGAGGGCCCCGAACAGGAGGTGCAGGGCTGGAGGACGCTGCAGCTGGGGATTTCACACAGGAAGGAAGAGCAAGCCGAGGTGGGGGAGGAAGCCACGGAAGGGCGGAAATGACTGAGGAAGGGTGGAAATGACTGTAATGTCAGCACCCAGAGGCCGCCCCTCCCCGCCCCCAGCCCCCCAGCCCTGACCTTTGTGCTAAGACGAAGCATCCAGCCTGCACCCTGATACCCACCATACCCAGGAAAAAGAAAAACAGCTTCAGAGAGGGTGGGGGGTGATCTAGCACACAGGCCCCTATGCACACCCCCACAAAACTACAGTCCCTTCAAGGAGGAAATGCTGTGTGGGCTAAAGTCTGGAAAAGACAGAGTCTGGGGGTGCACCGAGACGAGGATCTGGGAACCCCAAATGCTTCTCTCTTCTCAAGCAGCCGCCAGCCAGGCCCACAGGGGAGCAGGGGCAGGGGGGCAGGGAGGGGTCCAGACGGAGGGTGGCAGGGGCGCCGAGGGAGGTGGGGTGCCACGGGAGGCGGGGCTTACATTACTGATCTGGTCCTGGGTCTTCTTGATTCTCTGGAATTCAGGTGTGTCTGCCACCACGCTGAAGCCTTTGCCCTTGTTCTTCTCAAACTCCTCCTTGTAGCGTACCTGGAGGACCCGAGAGGGAGGGCAGAGGGACAGGAGTCAGGCTGGGAGCAGAAAGGGCCTCCGCCTGTGACCTGGTCTGAGGCAGCATCCAGTGAGGAGAGAGAGCCTGACCAGAAACCCCCAACTCCAAGCAGAAGCCTTGGCCAAGAAGTGTTAGGCTAACAATAACGGCCATTAACACTTCTCCAGCGTGTTCTGAGTGGTGGGCATAGTGCCACGGGCCTCACGCATACGTGAACTATCTCCCTTAAGTCCATCGTATACATGCTTGTGCGCGCGCACACACACACACACACACACACACAAACTATCGTTATGTCCATTTTACAGATCAGGAAACTGAGCCACACAGAAGCAGGTCCCCTGCCTGAGGTTACAGAGCTTCAGCAGCAAATGTCTGGAGCCACCAGGACACAAACCCTCATCTGCCTCACTCCTGACACCTCCCCACCAGCCCATCCTGCCTGAAAGCTTGTAGGAAGAAGGTTCTTCCCAGAGCTGCTAAGACAGCCCAGCTCACCCTAGCCAGGACCCGGCCCTATCCGCTGAGAGCAGCTGAGTGTGGGCTGTGCCAAAGGACAAAGTTGGTGCCCAGAAAGGAGGGCGGCGAGACCGATGCAGGGAAGGCCCAATCAATGAGTCTTTGACGGGCCCTGTGGCTTAATGGAGCCTGCGAGGCTGGCTTCTCAGGCCACCGCCACAGCAGGGGAGGAAACTGGTGGGGGTCAGACAGCTCTTCAGAACAGGGTTCCAAGATCCGGGAAGAGCCCTTCCCCCCACCCCCCACAGTACTAGAGGGACTCAAGTCAGACATGAGAAAGGACTTCCCTGACACCGACTGAAGGAATTGAAATATGAGTAACAGCTTGTCCTCCGTGGGGGTTTCAAAGAACAGAATGAGGCTGGGAAATACTCATGGGACAGGGAACTGTTCCTTGGCTTCCAGAGACCTCAGTGTCCACCTCAGCAGCCATCTGTTCCAGACCCCACCAGCTGCTTGGATTTCCTCCACAGGGGCTGCACTGTCCTGGAAACAGGTCAGCCCAGGACATGGAGCCCAGGATCCTGGGAGTTTCCAGGATGACAAACCCAGGCAGCTTCCAGGCACAGAGTCATCTGGCCGCAGCACTGGGCTACACCCGCACCAACCAACCACACAGAGAGGCAGCCATGGCCACGCCTGTCAGGCAGCCTGCACATCCTCCAGGGGTCAGGGTCCCTGTTTGTCCCCTGGAGCCCCAGTCGCCCATCTGTGGGGTTCAGTTCTTCTTCCTCCTTTGTTATTATCCAGACTAAAAAGAAGTTAATGTGGTGGGTCCGAGCACCAGCCCACCCCTAGGGTCTAGAACCTGCTCTTCCAAGCACCAGCTCTTCCAAGATGCCCCAGGCCAGCACGGGGACTCTTGGTGGGGGCTCTTTGGGAAGGGGCATCAGGCAAGGTGAGGCACTCACACAGAAAAATGTAGCTCCCAATCCAGAATCCCTGAATCAAAGACCCCTGGACTCAGTTTCCTCATCTGTGAAAAGGGCTGTCATAGGGATCAGTTAAAATATGGGGAGGGACCTTCCCGTCACCACGACAGAGCTGGTGCTAATACACCCTCAGTCTCCCACTTGCTGAGTGATCTTGGGCCAATGACTTAACCTCGAGCCTCAGTTTCCACACCTGTAAAATGAGGATCATAACACCAGTCATGCCACTCAATGATGCAGACAGTGGCTCTAAAGGCACAAGTGCACCGTGGCGCGCTCGGTGGGGCTCAGTACACACGGATGGAAGAGCCTCATCAGGGTGCAAGTGCTGAACAAATGCCAGTCCTCCACTCCGTCCTCTGCCTCCTGACTTTGCAAGGGTCAGGCCCCTAATCCGGAGGAATAATCGCCATGGCGACACTGCAATGACATCAGCTGGTTCCCAGGCTCAGGAACTGCCTTCCCCTCCCTGATGGGGAAGGATAATTCATTTCACTCCTAACCTAGGAGGCCCAGAGAGGGTGGGGCTTTGGTGGGGGGAGGTGGCAGAGTAGGAGCTAAGAAAGGAGGGAGCCTGCGCTCAGCATCACTTTGCTGTGTGTCTCTAAGCAAGTTAGTTCCCCTCTCTGGGGGCTGGCCTCCCACTCTAGAGTCTGTGACCATTTTTAGGCATCTCCAGTCTATGGAGAATCAAAGAGATCTTTGGGTGCTGGGAAGGGTGGGAGCGGTGGGGGAGTGAGGGGTCAGGAGTGTCGGGAGGGTCTACCCTGGAGCCCCTCCTCCCTCCAAGCAGGAGTGCTTGCCCTCGGTGCCTGGGATGGCTCCCCAGAGCATGACGGGGGTCCCCGTGCAGGGAGGGACCTGCCGAGGTCACTTGACCCAGTTGTGGGTCAGGTAATGGTGCAACTCAGCAGTTCGGCCAGATGACTCTGTCCCTGGGAGATGCCTGGGCTCCCCCCTTGGAAACTCCCACCTCGGGGCCAGGACTGCCGCAAGAGGCTCCTGATGCCCAAACAGCCACCATCTGTGAAACTCTGCTTCTCACATGTCGGCTTTTAGTAATTCTCCCTGGCTGTCTCGCTCATTTATTCCAGCAAGCAGCAGGTACGAATCAATGTCATTCGGGTGAATGCTGAATGAACTGAACGCACATACATAATCTCCCAACAAACAAGGCAGCATAATTTGGAAAAGAACTGCCTTGACCCAACGTAAGAAGATCATGACTTAAAAAAAAATTTATTGAGTAAAATAAAATACCAACAATTTCCACAGATCGTGTGCCTCCCATGTGCTGGGCCCACATGCTAGGTAACCCATCCCCTTCTAACAAAAAAGAAATCAGTTTTTAAATTGGACGTGCACAGATGGGAGGAGAGCTAATGACAAAGGCCAGGGCGGAAGCAATGGTCAGAGGTGGTTGTGCCCATTCCTGGGCTGCTTCACGCCCAAGTTCCGTTTCCCTCCTTTCCAGGAAAATACTGAGAGCAAACATTCACCGAGTGCTGACTCCACGCCAGAAACCACCAAGTACACACACTCACATCCTCACAACCACCTCCGGAGAGCAGCGATCCCCATTTTTCAGAAGAAGGCACGGTGGCACAGAGAGGTTAATAACTTGCCCAAGGCCACACAGCTAGTAATAGCAGATCTGGGATTTGATCTTCGGCCAGCTAGTCCAGGGAAGAGGGCTCGCTACTTGCTGTGCTGGTCACAAGATCCAAGAAAGGAGCAGAGACCCCGTCCCGGGGCAGTGTGAGGCTCTCACTGCACTCTCCCTTCCCCTCTGTGGCACTTCCCACAGTGCCATGAAGGTGAGACGATGGAGGAAAGAGACAGTCTCCTGGCACCTCTGCCTGGGCTCGGGCCACACAGACGCCTCCAGCTCAGTCCCACCCCAAAGCTGCTGCCTCTTCTCCGCCTGGGGTGGGGGAGCAGCAGGTAGGGGGTCCCGGGGCCCAGCTGCCAGCTCCCTGCCTCAGCCAGGCCTGGGCAGGACCACCCAGAGGGTCATTTCTGGACAGCTCTGTGGTCACCTCCCCCGCAGGGAGGCTCCAGGTGTCCCAGACAAAGTGCCACTTTGGGGACTAATATAGAGATGGGAAAACAAAGTTGAAATAGAATGGGCAGCTTCCCAGAGGCGGAGAAGGGCTGAGACGCACCAGGCAGGCCCGGGAAGGGGCACTGGAAGGAAACCAGCTGACACCCTGTGGGGTGGCGCTAGGTAGGCGGAGGAGGCTCCCACTTCCCTTCCCGCCAGCCTGCCAGCCCTGCCCCCACCACGGCCACAGGAACCAGAACCTGTCACGGCCCCCAGGCCAGGCGGGCTCAGCCCTTCTGAGCCTCAGGCCCAGCCCCCGGCCTCGAGGCAACTGGGTTTGCTGTCCCCATTTTACTGGTGAGGGAAAAAGCTACGAGAGGTAAAAACGCCTGTGAGAGGCCAACCTCAGACCACACAGCTGGTGGGCGGTGGAAAGGGGACGGAACAGGGCCTGCAAAGAGGACAGCACCCTTTCCTCTCTGCCCTCTGCCCACCCGGCCCTCAGCCCCCAACCTCAGTGGAACAGAGCTGTGCCCTCAGTGGGCGGCCCTGCTCCCTCACAGCACACACGGGGTGAGCTCAGCCCGTCTGCTCCAGCTCCAGCTCTGAGCCCCTTGGAGTGGGACGAAAAGCCCTTACCAGAATCGCGGGGTGGGGGTGGGGGATCAGAATGCAGATTCCCGGGCCTCGCACAGAGCTGCCAACCCAAAGCCCCGTGGGTGGGGCCTAGGAATCTGTATTCCAACAACCTCTAATACCTGCTGGTGACCTGCTGCAGGGTAGGACCATGGAGCTGGTGTCACGGCAGCTAGTGTGGCAACACTGTCGAGAGCAAAGAGCTCTGGGACCAGATCCACTGGATTGAAATCGGCCCGTCATTGGGCTCTGGGCAAGTAGTGGAGCCTCGGTAAACCTCAGTGTCCCCATCTGCACAATGGGGATAAGAGCCCCTCCTTCATTAGGATGAGGATTAAATAAGGTCACGTAGACGGATACACACACACAGACACATGCACAGAGGCGCACGGCCCGGCCCTTGGTGAGAACCTCACGAAGATTGACTGCCATTCCTGTAAAGTCCCCAGAGACCTGCTGGGAACACAGGAGAGCAGCAGGCTGGCCCCTGGGGAGCAGAGGGCACAGGTGGGCACAGGAGCCTCCAAATCCTGCCTGTGCTGCCCGCTTCCCCTTGAGGAGCACAGGGGCCCCTGCCACAGCATGGCCTGGCAGCTGCCACCTCACCCCAGGAGGACACAGCAGGGGCTGCTTCCTCCTACAGACCCCGCCCGCCCTCCAGAGATCAGGTTCCAAGGGCAAAAAGAGCTGCAGTCAGGCTTTTGTGGGACTGAGAAAGGCTGGGGTTTGAATTTCTCCTCCTGGGAGTAGGGTGGTGTGTGTGTGTGCCTCTCAAGACCTGCCGTCTGCTCCCAGCACCTCAAGGTCCCTCTCAACCCCTCCGCCTCTGGTCCCCAGGGGCCTTCCACAGGATGGGGGAGTCCATCTCCGAGCCCTCTCCCTGCAGGCTGGACCACCCGAACCCCTCAGCTGGCGGAGGGCTGCTGTGCCCGCCGGTTCCCCCAGGAACCGCAGCGTCCGTGCCACGGGAAGGTGGGGTGGCAGGTACGAGCTGGTGCTCCCCTCCTCTGCGGAACGCATGGGAAGCCCGAGCCTCAGGCCACACCAGGGCTGCACGTGGTCAAGGACACCGCACATGGGAATGGAAAGACCGGAGCCCAAATCCTGGAACCTCACTCACTCGCCCTGTGTCAACAGGATAAGCCCTGGGCCCCTCTCAGCCTGAGCCCCGTCATCTGTGAAACAGAGATAGCAGGTCTTCTCCCTACCCCCTAGACTCGAGTCAAGGATAAACGAGGCCAAATAACTGAAAGCACTTGCTTAGCTGCAGAAGGTCTCAGCAGCGTAAGGGGACTATCAGGTTTATTATTAAGGTAGAGACTGCTTTTCCCAGGAGTCGGATGGAAAACTGGAAAGAACTTAAGTCTCTGGGTTCAGCAAACCTGCACTCAAAGCAGTCAGTGTCTACTTCCTCGTCTTTAGTAAAGTGGGTGATCCTCCCCAACGCACGGGGCTGCTGTGAGGATTAAATGAGCAGCGTGCCCAGAGCTGTGAGCGTTCATTAGCTGTTAATATTGTCGTGACCTCTCCTGCTTCCTGCGTGATCTTAGCAAGTCCCTTAACGTCTCTGAGCCTCGGTGGCCTCATCCGTGCAAGGGAAAGAACAGAGGCATCCTCACAGGCCTGCTGGGAGGGTTACCTGAGAGATGCCTGGAGAGCCTCACACAGGGCAGGGCTGGTTCTCCCTGATGGGACCCAGGGGTCGTGCCAAGATCAGGCAGCAGGAGCCCCACTCCAAAGGGAAGATCTCCCCACTGTGGCCCACATGGAACCTCTGGAGCATCTTCCTCTCCCTGGGCACCCTGCCCACTTGGTAAATTCCTGGATGTGTGTTCTCTCAGTTAATACTTTAATCCTTGCTGAAGCCCCGCCCCACCCCACCCCACCACAGGTTAAGTTTGGCCCAGAAGCCCTCCCAACCCCCAGGCAGGCAAGGTTATTGTCCTGGCCTCAGTGTCCCCTAGAGACCCAGTTTTCTGCTGGGCGTGGTAGCTCATGCCTGTAATCCCAGCAGTTTGGCAGGCTGAGGTGGGAGGATCACTTGAGGCCAGGAGTTTAAGACCAGCCTGGGCAACATAGTGAGACCCTATCTCTACAAAAAA
>RJWJ010024310.1:0-24928 GCA_004363605.1 Indri indri | reverse complement strand
TTTGACTATGTCAAACTATTAGATGGATCTCATCTGTTTTGTAAGCTCTCTTTCTTTTTCTCTTCCAACTAAGTTATCAGAAAGCCATTTTAGGCATAAAAACAAGGTATAGAAAAAGTTACTATTCAGATATCTCATACAAAGTGGTATTCAGTAAAATGCCCCAAATGAGAGAAAGCAGCAGCCCCAACGTACAGACAGATGCACACGGAGGGAACTGAGAGTGGGATCAACTATCTGGCAGCTCTCAAGGGCCTGATCCTGTGGAGGGGAATGGGACTGAGGACAGAAGTAGGACAGGGTGCCTTCACCAAGGCCCGGCAGGGCTGGTGCAAGGAAAAATGGACTCGACCAGAGGCCAGGAGGAAGGAAACCAGCAGAGAGGAAAGCTGTGAACAAAATGGAATGTGTCTGAAACGTGAGCTGGGAAGTAAATGTACTAGGAATCAGAGTTGGCAGCCGGATCATCTCCCCTCCAGAATCCCTCCCCCTCTGCCCACAGGCCCAGGGCCAGCCCTGCAGTGGGTCTTCGGTACTCTGGTCTCCAGTAGAAAACCTCCGAGGTCACTGGAAAATCTGAATATGATCTGGTTGTTGAATCTCTCCTAGGGAATCAAACACTGTTTTAAGGCAAATAATCTCTCAGGTCTCTCTTGTTTAACACATGAACACACAAATATTGTTTTAAATGAACATTGCTGAAGGTGTCACTGAATTTTAAACACACAGTCATACTTGTCTATTATTTATTAGTTGTTCAGCATAAAAGGAAAAAACCAAAAGAACTCCCTAAAGAATAGCAAATTTCACAATCTCAATAAATTTCCCTTTAGGGAGACTGGCATTTGATAGGCTATCATGTGAGAAATTTTTAGCAAAATTTCTACATCCCAAAGGAGAATTTATTATTTTTCTGTTAAATAGTCACCTACCCTCTCTAGATATTAGGCAGAAAAAAAAACAGACATTCAGGAAGACAAAAGGAATGAAAATTGGGAGGCTTCATTTTGCATTTCCTTTTCAACCTTGAAATAGCACTCTCATTATGAACACTGTACAATAATTTTAATATAATCATTTGCATTCTGCAAACACTTTAAAGCAATGAGAAACCAAAAGGCAAATTAAATTTTTACTGTATGCCAATCAATTTGGATAATGCAGAAGTGAAATAATATCCCAAACACAAACCTTTCATGATTTATAACCTTGACATTAATAACTAGAAGTACGATTACCACTTTGGAAATGTTGAGATTTAACCAACAATTGACTTGCTTGGCTATCTGACTTGTTTTTTTTTTTTTTTTTTTTGAAAAAAGGAAAAACAACAGATTCTGTATTTGCATAGAATGAGGATTTTATAGTTTTTCCAACAAAAATGATCAGAAGTTGAGTTTGAGAGGAAACATTCTATTAATAGCAACTTACTGAAGAAAGCAAAATTCAACGTATGCTGTGTACCACAGCAAAACGCTAAGAGGAACTGCCCACACATTGGACCATATTCTCTTAACTCAGTAGAGAAAACTGACTGCTTTCTTGACAACTGCAAACTGAAGTCAATACACACATGCATCATCTCGGCAGAAACACTGAATAGCCTAAAATGCTAAAATGTCAGTACTGACCCGACATTACTTTCTTATGTTGGAATGAAAACATTTTGTTCAAAAGCAAGATCTAAATAAGGCACTTCCAAACAAGTTTCCTCTGAGAACCCTCACAGAACAACCAATTTTTAATTGAAAAGATATGAGTAACACCCTTGGAAACTCCTATCAAAAATAATCCCCTGTACAGTAGTAGGTAGTGATATAGGGGGGTGGGTTACGAATTTATTGAAGACACTGATGTCTCCTCCAGTGTACATCAGAAAAAGACAAAATTAAGATCGCTCAGCAGTCGAAGTCTGTGATGTATTATATCTGAATTTATAACCACCGCGGTATTTCTAAATCATCACTCTCCTACGATGGGGTCAGCATTTTGAGTACTACTCATGGAGAGGCAGCTAAACATATAAATAAATAAGTATGAAAAATGCAAAAGGCAGACAACAAAACAGTCCGGGGGTGACTGGGTAGCAATTGCTCACCGGCATCTGTTCATCCAGCTGCTAGCTGAAAGGACAGAAAGCAAGTGACAATGTAAGTGCAGGATTACGGTTAACTTCCTATAAAGCAGTGCTGAGATGAAAAGAAAACCTAAAACAGTAAAACTAAAAATAAAGTAGGAAAAAAAATCATTTCCTTGTGTCTATCTGGGCTTTGGAATTGAAAAACCATCTCCTCCAGAGAGGGTCCTTTGTTCAGGTGCTATTCCACAGTCGGGAGAAAAAAATACGTCTGCTTACTATCCGTGTCCAGACCACCTTCAACAGACACAGGGGAAGGTGGCGGCTCAGCTCTGACCCTGTCACCGGCGACGGCCTGAGAGCTCGGCTGTGTCTCCCACGGTACACCAGGCTGCTTTTCAGCATTCAGACCCAGAAGGTCGCAGCACCGAATCCAGACACCCAGCAAGACACCTGCACGAATGCATTAAAAAGCTAGACCTCTCCGTGAGCAATCGTACAATTCTCCATGGGCATAATTAATCATGATTTCAACTCAATGTTTAGATTTTAGGGAGTGCCGGAGTGGTTAAGGAAGTATCTTGTCACAATCATAGAACTTTTGGGCTGGAGGCCAATTGTTCTAAGTGGCAGAGAGGTTAAATGATGCCCCCAAAGCAACAAAGCTAATAAGGAAAGTGGTTTTAGCTTTCAGTCTAGAGATCACTCCTTAATGACCACACATCATCTGAAGCCACTGTCCCCAGTCCCAGGGCTGAGGACCAGTATGGGTCGTGGCGCATTAGGAGCCAGGCCACACAGCAGGAGGTGAGCAGCTGGAGAGAGAAGCTTCATCTGTATTTACAGCCGCTCCCCATGGCTTCCATCATGGCCTGAGCTCCACCTCCTGCCAGATCAGTGGCGACATTAGTTGCAGGAAAACAGCTCAGGGCTCCCACTGATTCTGCATTAGAGTTGCATAATTATTTCATTACATATTACAATGTAATAATAATAGAAATACGGTGCACAATAAATGTAACAGGCTTGAATCATCCCGAAACCATCCCCTCTTCCTCCCTACCCCAGTCCGTGGAAAAATTGTCTTCCATGAAATCGGTCCCTGGCACCAAAAGGTTGGGGACCACTGACCGAAAGAGCTTCGGAACCTCATTTTTCTATCTATCACTGACTTTCCACATACGTATGTATGTGGACATTTATTTATTACTAATCTTATTAAATTGATTACATATCCTGTGCATTTTAATATATGAACAGAGTATTTTAGAAATTGAAATCTTTCATTTCAATCTATCCTTCCGAACCTGACTGCTGAGCATTCTGTTTTTTCATTAGCTAATCATCATGCATATATCTCATGTTACAAGTAAACATACCCTTTAAATACAGAGTATTTATTAGGACCACTATTATGGAGTACAATGAAATAATCATTTTTTACATAAATGGATTTCCCTGAGATGTAAACAAAGCTTAGAAACCAGAACACTGAAATTTTTAAACTTTTAATATTGTTAAACTTTTTCAAAAATTAGTTAAGATTTTGAATGCTTACTATGAGCTAGGCCCAGTGCTAAGTGCTTTATATGAACCATATCACATAATCCTTCTAAAAAATCTGTGCTTTAAATATTATCTAACAGATTAAAGGACTAATGCAATGTCATAAACTGTTATAGTAGGTAATATTTACTGCAAGAGAGATTTACATCCAGGCAGTCAACACACATCTTGCATATGACCCAGGCATTCCACGCCTACGTATATGCCCGAGAGACTGAAAGCACATCCACCCAAACAGACCTGCACATCAAGGTTCACAGCAGTTTTATTTGTAATAGCCAAAAAAGTGAAAACAATCCAAATGCTCATCAATGGGTGAAAGGACAAAGACTGTCACATATACATACAATGGAATGCTACCCAGCAATAAAAACTAGCAAATTACTGATACACGGATGAATCTCAAAACAAAGCGAGGCCGGGCTCAGTGGCTCTCGCCTGTAATCCTAGCACTTTGGGAGGCTGAGGTGGGGGGTGGATCACCTGAGGTCAGGAGTTTGAGACTAGCCTGAGCAAGAGTGAGCCCCCTCATATCTCTACAAAAAATAGAAAAATTAGCCAGGCATGGTGGTGCACGCCTATAGTCCCGGCTACTTGGGAGGCTAAGGCAGGAGGATGGCTTGAGCTCAGGAGTTTGAGGTTGCTGTGAGCTAGGCTGATGCCATGGCACTCTATCCAGGTCAGCAGAGCAAGACCCTGTCTCAAAAAACAAACAAACAACAAAAAAAAAAACCCCACCAAACTTAAGTGAAAGAATTTTGACCAAAAAAAAAAAAAAAGCACATATAGTATGATTCCACTTATTTGAATTTCTAGAAAATGCAAACCAATCTACAGCAATACAAACCACATCACTGATTGCCAGGAAAGGGTTTACAGAGCAGGGAGGGAGGGATTCAAAAGGGGAAGAGGGAAACTGCTGGAATGATGGATATGTTCATTATCTTAATTATGCTGCTGGCTTCGCAAGTGACTGTAGTGGTCAAAATTCATCAAACTAGGCACTTTAAAATGTCCAGTTCATTGTACATTCATTATACCTAAATTTAAAAATCTAGGCAATCCAACTCCAAAACTTGGGCCCTTGACCACCAGAGTAAATGGTCTCAGACATTACAAAAAGTCTTACTCAGAAAAAGCAGCATATTGACTTTAATTCAATGCTATTAGTGCAAGATCATTTATGTTATTTTATAAGATATAAAGGGCCAATTGATTTTGTTCTCATTAGGGATTTTGTTACCTCCCTGTAAGTGAAATCCTTATAGATGACTGCAGTTTTGATCAGTTTGCCCCTGGACTCAATGGCCCCAAACCGCTGCTCTGTTTTCACTAAAGCTACTTCCTCCCTTTCTCAGCTGATCACTGTAATTACTTTTTGCTTGTCCAGGTAGGTCTGTTTCTAAACTGTTCTTTTAATCTATTTTCTTTACTATCTGCTCTTTTAATCTCTTGGGTTGTGAAGTTATGTAAAAATGATAAGCATATACTGCTTACAGAGTTAAGTAAAAAAAATTTATCAAAAAGGTTCCGCACTGAAGGAGGCTTTCTGCCAAGTTTCCTACAGAGTAAGATGCTCTTGTTGGAGTCATTTTTATTGATATAGATGTTTAACTCACTTAGAATACTCAGGTTGTACAATTTGGGGCGGGGGGCACTATAAGAAAAAGACTACAAAATAACAAGTGTAAAATTAAATCAGAATTTGGAAGAGGTTCTTATAAGTAAGGGGTTTAAATCCTAAATATCTTTAGCTGCCTGCAAAATCCACCTCTGATGTCAGAGCAGCTTGTTCCTAAGGGCATCAGAGGTCTGAGGCATGCTCTTCTCCACGAGTTGGCTGAAAAATTATAAAGTATTTGATTAGAGCTACATGTCCATCCCACTTAGAAGACTAATCAAGGCTTGAGACTCTGACAGGCACCTATGCCTATGGTTAAAGCTGGGGTGGGGACTTAGGCTTTCTCTTTCTTGTCCCCAGCACCCAGCTTCCCAGACCTCAAAGTAGGCCCATGTTCTCTTTCCTTCATGTGTGAGGGTGAGGAAAGGTGAGCATTTAACAATAATCAGCTGTGGCCTAATTACCAAATTTCCTGACCCAAAAATGAAATGTCTAGAACTTTGCTCTGTTTTAACCATGACTGGTCTACCCTTTCATAATTGATAGTTGGTTGCACATAATCAAATTGTTCAATTACCACTATTTTATGTCTTAAAACCAAATGTAACCCTTAATAATAATTCTCTGATACCAGAACTAAAACAAAAGAGCCGTCTGAATGCAACAAGGGTTCAGACGAAACCTTTTCATTTTGAACAATACCTCACAAGATATTACCAAAACATAAAGGAAAGATATTTGTTTGCTGCAGCTGTGATTGCTATTATTGCCACTATCCTCCCTGGAGCCTGGAAGATTTGTATTTGAGAATATTAGGCCGAGAACTTTGAAAGTGAGCTTTTAAGAAACCTACTCCACTGCATTACAGGAGAAGAGTAAAAGCCTCCAAAAATGCTAGCAGGCTGCACACTAACTGAAAGCTAAACCTCTATGAAACATGATTATTTTTTTTAAAAAAGTGAGTATAGGCCTAGCATCATTTCGACCCTGATGCTAGCGTGTTTAAGGCCTGAATCAGAAAGTTTACGGTTTGATCCCTCAACAAATCCTTTGCCAAGTCATTCTGAAGCCTGCCCCCATATTAAAGGATTCAATGCAAGGCATCGTTACATTAGAAGAGTTTACTACCTTCAGGCAAAAGAGAAAACAAGTGCAACCAAGATCGTAATAATGACTACCAAACACTGAACAGGTGCTACATGCTGGAACTATGCTTTGCAGGTATTGTTGCCACCTCTCCCCCGAGATCTGGGCAAAGAACACGTTGTTTTCCCCTTTTGCAGATGCGGCACAGGGAGAGCAAGAGGCTGCCGGCAAATGTCCTCCGGTTAGTAGCGACAGAGGCAGGATGCAAGGCTGACTCCAAACTCCGTTCTTATTTCACTCTCTTGGGTGGTTTGACTGTTCAACTTCCCAGAATCTTCTTCGGGAAAACTGGTTCACGATGAAAAGGAAATGTTACAAAGATTTCACGTTTAAGAGTTAGAGCAGCCCTGCAAAGTTGGTCCATATTGAGACTAGCTAGACTGACTGGTCCCATAAGCTGAAGTTGCCTCCTGTCTGATGAACCACTAAGCCAGCAGACAAGGCAAATGGTAGAGGTGATGAGGGTACAAGTGGACACGGCTCAGTCTCCACCCTCAGTCTTCAGGGGGTCCCTCCTGATGCTCTGTGGGCATCGCGCCTGCATGGTTTGAGCAGTCCACGATATTCAGGGAGCAAAGGAACCTGTGCCAGACACTCATCGCACTGAGCCTAGAGGAAGAACACCAGTGCTCAGGGATCTATAAACCACTGGAGAAGGCAGCTGCCACCGTCATCAACTCCTGTGTTTTAATTTTTATTGGATCACTGGATGTCAAGTAAGCCCAATGGTCCCCACACGGTCCTGCGACTTTCAACTGTTTCAAATATCTACAGAGGCTTATGAATTCATCGCTCCTCTCTCTCTCTCTCTCTCTCATCTTCCTCTTTCTGTCTCTTCTTTTTTTCTCTCCCTTCTCTTTCTCAATCTCTCTAGCTTTATTCCTGTGTCTCAAGAAGCTCCCCTTTGGAAAACAATTTCTCTCAAAAAATATCCAGACCACGATTATCTTAATTTAGCAAACAACCAACCAACCCACCCATCAATGGCAACCTCTAAGCAGCCCCAGAAAGCACTTAAAGCAAATGAAGCTGCATCTTTGCTTTCCCCGGGGCAAGACGCTTTACAGTGTGACAGTGCACTTCACTTACACAATCATTTCTAAACTCACTTATCACTTTTATCCACATTTTGTATAATACAGTCAAAAAATACACTTGAAAGCCAAAGCATCCGCGCATTAAGGAGGCCTGTCATGGTTCATATCGAGTTCAATTTTATGGTTTTTTTTTTTTTTTATTATTGCAGCCCCCGGCTACGCCACTCTACAGTAATCAAAGTCAGCCTCGTTCATATCATCTTATGTATATTTCAGATTTCCAAACTCAGGGTTAGAAGCCTAAATGTATTTTGTTTTCCAAACGTTCTGAAAAATGATAGAGGCCCTGCGAAAACGTATCTAGATTGGATCTAAATGGAATTATACCACGACGGCGCCACTGAAGATCAGCTGGAATAATGCAATAGCTATTTGCCCAATAACTGTGGTGCATCAGCTAGCAGTTTGGAATTATTTTTCTAGTCACCACTTCTGATTTTATTCGCCAGAGTGTGGAAGAGAGCTGAGAGCTCATTTAACCCTTTCCTGCTCATGTTGCAGGTCAAAAACATGGAGTCCAGAGGGGTGATGTGAATTAGAGGTGATTAAAAAGTGGCATGAATGTAAGTCGAACATTTGTCTTCTCATTATAAGTCTAGTGTTTGTTTTAACAGGATACAGCCTCACTCTTATTTTCAATTTAGGAGGCATTTATTGAGCAATTAATATGTGACTACTGCATTAGATAACAGAAATATAATATGAACTAGGGTTAAAGACTTGGGCTAGGAAGTCAGAGAAACAGAGTTTGAATTCAGCTTTATGACTGACTATTCCTCCATGACTTTGGACAAATTACTTAGCGTGAAAAAAGTTACTGTATTTTCAAATATTATTTAGTTTTCCCCTTTGTAAGTGTGGGTGTGATGGTAGGAGTATACTTACCTAGGAGTTTTATAAAAATAATGACGTTTGATACAGGTTTAGCTTTCAGTGAGTGTGTTCAGTCTGAGAATATTTCGGAGGGTTTGCTGTTCTACTGTAACGTAGTGGAGTAGGTTTATCAAGGGTGCATTAAATGTGAGCTATTATTGTTATCACAAGTTTAGTAAAGCGCTGCCCATGTCTGCTCAAGTGCTAGAAGATCCACGTATAGACACAAGCAGAGAAACAATGAATAGTGATGGAATTGGTTCAGTATGATATAAAGGCCAGTGCAAAGGGCTGGGGGTGCAGAGGAAAGTTCTGCTTACCATGGAGACATCCTGGGGTCAACTGGGCCGGGCCCCAGTTACAGGCTTTGTTATTTTTTTCATTTTTGTATTTTTTTTTTTACTGGTTTAGCTTTACAGCAAACCCAGTCATGGCCTAATAACACATGGAAAGGAGTCAGAGAAGAGGAAATATAAAAACACAACTAAAATGATGAGTGAGACCTTAGGAACGGAAGTGAATTGTAGCATTGAGCATTTCTCTGGTGCCTGTCTAGCCTCTGGTCACATTAGAATAACCCAATCCAATGTCCTGCTTTCAGGATTGATGTCTAATTTTTCTATCTTTTTCCAACCAGATATAAGTTAGCCCAATAAAAACTAGGAAATTGGGAATATTCTCTCCCTGTTTTTATATGCTGAAAGATATGTTTTTATTTAAATCAGAACTATGTAATCTTTTCCTCTGTGACAGAAAAAGAACAGAAGCTCTGGAGACAATACCATGATAGGAAAAAAGAGGACTTGGAAAGTGGACAATCCCAAAATAAAATTTTGGCTCTGACTTTGAGCAAGTTATTTAACCTCTCAGAGCATAATTTCCCACACAAGAGAGAAACAACATCCATTTCATGGGTGCCAATGCTGATGAGAGGAAGTCAGACCCACAAAAGATGAACAGACTAAAAAAAATTTTTTTCTTTAAATTGAAGAAACAGATGATTTTAACAGTAAAGGAATTCTGCAGGCTCCCTCCCCCCATCAGTATCTCAGAAAATGCAATTGCCATAGAGAGTCCTGCAGGAGAGTGTTTTAAAGCAGGGGATGGGGTGAGGAGATGCAAGACAGACACACTGAGAGGGTAATGAATGTATGTGTGCGATTGGGGAAGAAACAAAAATAGAATACTTCCAAGATGGGTTATGAAAGAGGCAGTTCACCTCAACAGCAAAACACACAACGATACTCCCGTGGCCTCCAAGAGTAAATGCAGCTCTTGATACAGGCTGACGGGCTTGCAAGGAGGAGCCTACACAGTGGGCCAATCTAACTTTATTGAGATCATACGTGATGTCTGAGCTGGTGTATTAAAATTTTCTCCCACACTCAAGTCTTACCTGCCTTGGGGACTGCTATGTTCCATCAGGAGACCCAAGACCGCCTGAAGTTGGTAAGAAAGGAGAGCCACAGAAACATCTGTGAAACGTCATCTGGATAATTATTACAGTGGGAAGAAGAAAGAAGAGAGTCGGAGCCTATGCTGTGCGTGGAGTTCTTAGTCCATGAAGCATAAACTGAGCCCAAGTCCCCGCCAGGAAATGAATGTCAAAAGTCTCCCTTCAATGCCAATGTTTAGACTTAATAAAAACAGAAATAGAACGGCAAATAATGACTTAATTTCACTTCCCTGTGGAGTACAGAAGTGTTTATTGTCTAAAGAGCACAACTGTCACTGACTTTATAGTCTGTGATTAAAACGATTTAACCCAATACCATCTGTGAGTTTTCAAAGGCATTACTGAACACCACTAATATAGCATTCAGTCAAAAAAATGAAAAATTTTAAAAATGTAAAAAACAAAAAAAGTAAATTTCTGTTAAAGACATTTCCAGGACATCTTTTCTTTGGGGTTTTCAATTTTTTGCAAATATATATGTATACTTTACATAACGGTTGCATCGACTGAGTTTTGGAGGTGGAAGGTTCACCCCAATCTTTGCTGGTATTATTCCAGTCAAATGAAAGAGACCATGCTGGCATTCAAACAGTAGAAATGTACACAGGGACCTTTCCTCACCCCAATTTCCCAGTCGCACAGACCAAGCATTAACAAACGATCCCACCAACTGTCATCTATCAAAGATCTTCTTATCCTAATCTTCTGTGAGTTATTTCTCTAAGCAGTGTATCTAAAAGCTCTCACCTCAAACATCCAAATCTCTGGGTTCACACTTCTGATAAATGACTCTTGCAACATTGTACTTGTGAAACCAACAGACCAGCTGGGAGCTTAGAACTTTAACTCAGGCTGTCACCTTGAATCCATCACTGTGCATCAGAAGAGAGTCATAGCTCTACAACTGCAGGCCGTACCAGGGTCAGAAAGAGCAGTCGCAATCCATTAAACAGTTTAAGGATCAATTTCCCAGGTTCCCCTTACAACCGATAAAGCATCTTGTTGAAAGGGGATATTTGTACAGTAAATGCAAAAGAGAGAGGTCAAACACCTGCCCTGGCAGAGGAGTCCTGCCAAGCCTCCTGTGTGGTCACAGAAGTCTGGACTAAGGGAAATGGCTTTCCTGCCAAAGACCTGCTCCATAGGTCGAGAATTCTCTGTTAGACTTTAGGGTGTTGGGGTGAACTGACACCAGTCTTATGCAGAAGTCATCAAGAAGGAGATGGATCAACAAACACATAACGTGGGAAGCAAACATGTGGGAAAAGCATTCCAGAGCAAATAGCATCGCTATAATCATTTGGAAAGGCCATTTAGTCCAGTGTAAAAATTAACTGATAAGATTTACACAGTTGCAAGTGAGCGAGCTGTATGCTCATCATTGGAATACCCTTTGGGAAACACGGTTTAGAAAATACCATTATACCTATATGTTGTAGAACTCAGTGGGCATCTAATTTCAACAGGGGACTCCTGTTGTTCATCTTTCTGCCGAGATGCTAGGTAATGCAACCTTGGTGCTTTGCCCTCCTTAGAAATATGTATCTGACCATTTCCACTAATTCAGACAAATTTCTCCCCAACAAGTCAATCCAGTCGGGGGCAATGTTCATTACAACTCCATCGCAGCTGAACCTTAAAACAAATTAAAGATGATGCTACATCTGGGGTTTGCCCTTCCCTTTCCTTTGGAATCCAACATGTGTACGTATGTGTTTGCCATCATCTGAAGGCTCCATACTGCACACACCCTAGCATAGCACCTACCCCGCTGGGGACTCCTGACTTTTCAGGACTTCACCTCTGGGTCAATGTTCTCATGGTGCTGATGTCTTGGATGTTCGTATTTCTTTTCCACTTAAAGCCCTGCTCTTAGAACCCCTGGGGATCTTCTGCTTCTTAACTACCAGCTAGGCCTCCCCTTACCTTACCTTTTAAAATATGTCCTCTGGTTTCTGACCACCTGCTTTGACCTCTCTCTTCTCTGCCTGTTTTCAATATCTCTGTTCGGCTTCTGACGTGCTACTGCGCTGTGATCTCACTACAGGCTTATTCATAAAATCAGGCAGTCACACACTTTCAGGGTGGGAAGGAAACTTGAAGGTCATCTGCAACTGCCCCTAAACGTTCCAGTCAAGGGGACACCTTTCATCCTGCTTAGCCCTAAGTAACTTCATAATGAGATGTTCCCTTCCTCATACAAAAGCCTATTCTACCATAGGAGAATTCTATAGTAGAAAAGTATTCTTTATGTTGAGTCTAACTCATCATTAAAGTTTCTACTCTCTGGTCCCATTTCTAACACTTTAAGACAGAACGAAGTGAAGAATTTAAGGAATATGGATCTTGAAGACCAAAAGATCCCAGTTAGCGTCATAGTGACACCGTGATATTAGTTGTATAACCTTGTGCATGAGACCAAGCCACTAACTACATGCCTCATTTTCTCAACTATATACTGAGTACTACGATATGAATTTTTTTTTTTTTTTTGTAAAGATTGTGGTATTTGAGTACTTACTACAGGGCCTAGAACACATGGAACATTTAGTACATGTTCCCTCCTTTTCTGTTTTCCCCTTCGTCCACATGAGAACCAGTCTCAGATGTGTGAGGGGCTATCAAGCCTTCCTTAAACAGTGTCTTGGTTTCAAATTTCTTAAAAGCACTCGTGACTCTCCCCGGAAGATATTCTAGTTGTTTATATTTTTAACATGGTACCCAGGAAGGAACGTGCTGCCTCCTGTGTGTTCAGGTCAGTGTATAGCAGAACTATCACTTCCGCTGACACTAACACTATATTTCTAATAATGCACTCCACGTTCCCTTTGTTGACCCCCATGGCCAATACCCGCCCACTTAACACAGACTCCTGCCCACCTCCCTCTGGCCTCCCCCACCCTGACATGTTATTCTTAGGTTTCTCAATCTTACTTTTCTGCCTGTATTCCTTGTCCTTGCACTTATATCTATCTACTGCTGTTTTAAAGCCAGTAATGATCCTCTTAAATCCTGATGGTCTCATGATTTTCAACCTGGAAGCACTTAAGGAACATTATCGAGTTAAGTCGTTTCAAAAATAGTCATCCGAAAAGAAATTTTTTAGCCCTAACCCTTAATCTCTTACTATATGGGCTTTAAGAATCAGTTTTGAAACTTAGCTGGTTAACCATTGACCCCAAAGCCCTAAATTCTTTATTTATGGATGAAGATTGCTTTGCCATTTCTCCACTGGATTCTACTCACCTGCTTAGCCCTGATTCCAAGGGTCTCCCGTCTCTGAGGCCATTACCAATTCCAGGTTTTTGTTGGCTGAGAACAACCCACTTCTCATTTGGAACCTTCAGTCTTTCCAAGGTTTGCTTCTACTTTGAGCAACATGCCTATCTCAGATTCAGCTGTACTGACAAATCAGTGATGAGTGGTATAATGTCATTCAGCACAGCTCCTGGCACAAGCCAGTGATGCCAATCTTCCCTCACTCCTTTTTCCAAGTCACTGCCAGAGAAAAAGGAGCCAAGAATAGCCCTCAGAGAAATAATCCTGCTTCACAAATCCTGTCCTAGGACAGGTGTGGGAAGCCTTTTTCAGCACAGAAAACTAATTAGCATTCATTTTCTGTAACAAGCAAGTTGCTAATTTGATAGAAAAAATCCAAGTAAATTTGCAGCTTCCCTTTATCATGTAATCTTCATTTTTCCTTTAGCAACATGGTCATCTCATGCTGATATTAGTTTTGAAATTTTAATTGACTATATGTCTTTTACTCAGTAACCACAAACACTAAGTTTAATCATTAAGGTGTAAGAAAAACAAAATTCACAAATGGCTACAGTTACCTATGAGAAATGCACATAGAAGCTGTTCAATAAAATAAGCAGTAATAAAAATAAAACCTAATATTTGCACAGCATTTTAGAATTCATGAAATGTTTTTAATACCTACGTTACCTATCTCCAATACTTCATAACGGCATAAAAACAAAAGATGGAAATGACATAAAGAATAACAAATTGCAAATGAAATGGGAAAGGATTTTTAATATTCCTCTTTTTGTCTCCAAGTGTCTTGCATGAGAGTTAGCACACAGGAAGCACTCAATAAATACCCATTTAATGACTAGATATGGAATGACTCATTATTCTTATGTTTGCCAGAAACTGTACGCATGGCATGTTCTCAAGAGCACTGACCAGGCATTTCCTAAAAAATGGATAACCAACCTGCAAGCCCAATGAGGACAATGACTTTGCTATTAATCGTAACAGGATAGATTATGGAGAAATACTGCTTGGGTGAAGATTCCACTCTACCACTTAGTAACACCTTGGGCAAGTAACTTTCTGTGCAATAACTTACTGCTAAAATGGACACAAAAAGAGCCCCATGTGGTTGTTCTCAGGAAGACTGGATTAACATATGTAAAAATACTTATCTGTACACTATAAGTACCATATATGTGTGGAGTTAGTAGTAGTAATATTTCCATTGGCTAACACAATACTTGGCACAAAGAGCTGCTAACGTGATATTTAATGAATAAATGAATGAACCTTCAGACTTGTTTCCACTTGGAAGAAATGTACATTTTTCATACTTTATATTCTCTAGAATTGCTCAAAAATAGCAGACAGAGACTATAAGGTAGGCCAACAGGCAATTTTACAACTCATTAAAGACGGTACACGTGCATTTCCTTAGAAGACAAGCAACTCAGGAAACGGTGTGCCAAGTAAAGGCATAACAAAAACATAAGATACCAGTTAGGCGGCCAACTCCTTTTTAGAAAACATATGGTCTCCAGAGACAAGGCTTAGTCCTAATACTTCAAGATGGTCCCAGGTCTCCTAATGGTTGAAGAAAAGCTTTTTTCCAAGTTTAATTCACATTAAAAAAAAAAAAAGTAGGAAGAAAAAACAGTAAAATGTCAAGGGTTTTTTTTCTATGTCAGAAGTGGAAATGATGTAATAAATCAATATCTATCTTCTCTGATAGGTAGTACTAGTTCACCTTTTGGCCTAAATATTCTAAATATTGTCTGATTCCATTCTGATATATGTGAAGGTAATATTAGCCCTATCGTTAAGACTAGATTGATGGAGCAGAAATGCCTGGGCTAAAATAAAAAAGCCTGCATATATATCATCAAGAAATACAGCTTGCTTAATGGAAGGGCTTGCTGCTGTAACTAGACATTATGTGGCAAAAAAAAAAAAAAAAAGTACTGTATGTTCCTCTCTTTAAACCTGTCAATCCAACCTCTTCGGAGAGTAGTAAACTCATCAAATCATTATAACGATTTAGAAAGATCATTTAAGAAATCGTAGGTACTGAGCCAAAACCTTGTGCAATGATTAGAAAAAATTAGAAGCATTAAGTTACCTATAAATAGGAAATCAACATATTAACCTTTACTTTATTTAAAGAGGCAGACACAACATGCATTGCAAATGAGGGACATTGGCATAAGCTTACTCCCTAGTCACAACAGGAAGTCCTCTGGAGAAGGCAGGGTCAAAGAGGGGATTAAAGCACACTGTTTCCTTTAGCCCCTTAGGGGAATCAAAAAACGTAGTATATGAAAGCAAGAGACTGACACAGGAAATGTTAGACCACAAGCAAAATGGATGTACCCAAAGCAGATGTTAATCCCAAGAAAAGCTAAAAAGGTGACTATGTAAAATTAAGATGTACATGTGTTTTGTCTTTATCGGTTTAGAAAATCCTCTTGCAGAAGAAACACTATTTACTACTTCGAAGGACAAAAAATAATAAGAAAATATCCTCATTTGTTTTCAATTCTTTATATAAGGAATAAGAACCATTAAATACTTAGAATTTAGCATGTCTGAGAAATGCAGGTAATAAATATGTGCATCTTTAAAGAAAAAAAAAAGAAATCCTTGACCAAGTAAATAAACATACCCTTCAATAAGACTAACTCTTAACGGCAGAATTGGCTTATATGATAATATTGTATACTTCTTTCTCAGTACCCATTAAAAATATTTTTCCTCCTAGGACCAATTCTTGATTATGTAGGGAGAAATAAAAGCAAACATCTACTATGTTCATGGCACGAGGCTGAGCATTTCACATACAGATTCCAAATGCATTCGTCAGAGCAAACCTGTGAAGTAGGTATCTTAGGTTTTAGTTTCCTGCCTACAAAAATGGGGACAAAGATATCCACATAACTGCTCAAAAGACCTTCTTAAGATTTGCATCACAGGGTTTGCTAATTAGCATAAGGGATGGTGAAGTGAGAGGTGAGCAGAGATTTAGGAGAAAGCCAGGAGTCTCCTACTCCCTTGCAGGCAGTCTGGCAATAGGCAGCCCTGGTGACCCAGGGCTTTCCAGGAAGACTGGCCCCTAATCTGCCTACACAGTTTGCTGGTCCTGTTTCCGGCATATCATCGAATCTGCTACAGTTAACGTCCCATGCCTAGCATTTGCTGCAGTCGTGAGGACAGAATCAGGTCCCAAGTGCACTTACAGAATATGATATTAATAGTTTTGGGTTGCTTGCTAACAAACATTTGTGTGTTTGACAGAATTCTGTGTAAGACCTACTATCATTACAGCCCATGACCTAAAAAGCAAATTGTGGTGCAAGGGATATATAGTCCTGCAGACCTAAAAAACAAAACAAAAAAAAGAAGCTGGGGGCAAAATTCATATTGAGTTTATTTGGGCCAATGTTGAAGACTGCTGCCTGGAAAAGACTTCCAAGTTGCCTTGGGGAGTGCTCCAGAAAACAAGGGAGAGGCTCAGGTTTTTAATGAAAAAAAGGACAAATCAGGAGCGAGGGAGATTACAAAAGCTGTTCATCAGGGATTCTCATAGGTTTACAGAAAAGACACTGGTTGGTGATTGGCTATACACTGTTGCTACTTGGTGTCAGTCTAGACCCCACATAGCAAGTGTCTTCAAGTGGTAATGACCTAGGTTCAAGGAGGAGTGAGACAGGGTGACTGTTACACTTAAAATACCTCCCTGGACCTGATAATTTAAAGGGCTCACATTCCTCAGATAAAAAAAAATTGTTTTGTTTTGTTTTTTTCCCTTTCTCAGCCCCCAACTACCTTTGGTCCCCAGATGCTACTAATATTTCCAAAAATAACATGACAATTGTGAAGGACCATATTGTATTTGGCCATTTTTCAAAGTTTCAACCAACATCGGAAGCCAATGTCCAAAACATAGTCTTGCTCCTTTCTGGCTTCCTGAATGCGTAAGTTGAAATTCATTTATCTCGGTTTAGTTGTCCTCTTACCTAACCACCATTTAAAAAGGCAAAGGCTCATGGAAAGTAAGTGATAAAGCAGTAGTCTTACCTGAAATACATATCCAGGGAGACAAGAACCTGTTATATCACAGGGAAACAGACAATCTCATTAAGGAACACAGATTAATCTGACCTTTACCCAAGTGCACATTGGATCAAAGATTCAGAAAGCCTCATGCGCAGCCCTTAAAGGTCCTTGGCGGCTGCTCAGGCAACAACAAAAACAAAATGTGTGCTATTATTAATAAGTGGAGGCATAAATTAAAAATGCAGTCTGAAAACTGTAACAAGCCAACAGTGTCAAGGCCAGTGAGCCAGGGAAGGAAGATAGGCTCAGGCTTCCATAAATGAGATTAAGTTAGCCTAAAGGGTGTATTTTAATATGAAATTACAACGTGGTTGTACACTTCCTACAGAAGGGAAAACCCAGACTTCATCGTCACACTCACACAGATGAGCTCAAAGAAGCCTTTTGAGCTTGTGAAATGCTACCATGGAGGATCCTATGACAGAATCCTTTCTTTTTCTAAAGATCCAAGGGAAAAATAGATGACTGTTGTTTAGGGAACATGGGTGAGGTCCTTCTCCAAGATTCTATGCAGCTGGGCAGATCTTCTGTTAGATGAAACTCCTTGGTATTAATTTCTGTGTCTTATAAGGATATATACTCAGATCCACTCTAAATGAATTGGTTACAGCTAATTCCAGAAACCACATATTTGTAGCTTCACTATCCAAAGGTCTCTCTTGGCCAAAATCCGTATTTTCTTACCGAGCACGTGCTACACTGGGACATAGCCTGATACATGTGTTCAGGCTGTTTTGACTGCGCTTCTGATAGTAAAGAAAGTCTTATCCAATGGGAAGTTACTTTCTCCATCTCTAAATGTCATCAATCTGTAGTTCTCTGGCAGAAGAGAAAAAAAACATAACAACTGAACACCTACTATGTGTCAGTCACATTGATAGGCAGCACATATATAGAACTGTTTTGATCCTAAAGCAACCCTAAAAGCACGTATCATTAAAATGTTATGGATGATGGAACAGAATGGGATGCAGACGCCTGCCCACGTCACACAGTTGGTAAGAAGAGGGGCCTACCTCAAACCCAGCTGTGTCTGACCTCCAAGCCTATAATTTTTGTCTTAGGAATTCATGTCGTCATCATACACTTACTTTTTATGCTGCTCACAGAAGACAGAATCTGCCAGTTTGAATGCTAAGGGTAGGTGAATGAGAAATAGCATTACAGAGCTTTACTGTGCACCAAGAAGACAACTGCTCTTTCCGTATTAGTCCAGCTAAAATCCCTGTCAAAGTATTTTGACGTTTATGTAGAATGTGGAGTCCAACCTAGGTAGGGTTAGAAGCAGCACACAGAAATGACAGTGAGCTGATGCTATGTCTCCCAAGAACTGGGAAGTAAAGGGTGTCAGGTTGCCTGCTGAGACCTAAATAGTGAAATCAGGACAGAGATATGTAAATTCTCTTTCAGAGAGAAGGCGTCTCTTATGCCCAACAAGACTTAAGAAAGTATTAACACGGAGGGAAGGTGAAGGGGGTGGAGGGATGTCAACCATACGAAAGAACAGTCAGGACTAGAGTGTAACAAAACATAGTCATTAGAGTAACAGTTGGCAGTGCCTGTCCTCATACTGACCAGAAGGGATATCACGCACAAACAAGACCTAAGCTGCCGCGTTGCAGCAGAAGGTAGTCCTACAGTGAAAATGAGCAAATAGTCAATATTAGCCCAGAACTATAAAATATGTGACAATTCTCAATACGTACCCTCAGTCGGAGTCCACCAAGCAACCCGGCTTCCCAGGTCAGCGGAGGTGGTAGAGAGGATACACAACAGGTCGATAAGAATGTCTGCTTTGAATGATGGCTACATTTCTCACTGGAAAATGATGAGCATTCCACTTTCTATATGTTACTCTCCTTCAAGCTTAAAGTGATTCAGCATCCTTAGTTGAGTGTTAGGTCTGGAGCCCAGAAAGAAGACACATGAAGCCTTGTGTGTAGCAAAATGCTGTTTATTTTGAGCATCTGGGTGCAGATGGGTGGAGGCCAAAGAGTGTTCACCCCAAGGGAGGGAAAGCCTTGAGTTTTCTAGAGGGTTTTTCTGGGGGAGTGAGCAACACCTGCAGAAATAGGGAAGGGGGTAGTAGCTTCCTCCTTATCAGGGGGGACAGGAATGCCAGCTGCAGCTGTCTGTTAAGATTTACAACCCCCAACTGTCCAGACTCCTGAGGCTATTGTTTTACAAGCCTAAGTTTCCATTAACCGCATTCTGTCCTATACATACTTTTTGGGTTCCACGTGGAACAAACTTAACATAGAGCACGTCCTAATAAATTGTTATAATTTAGTTTTTGGACTAGTAAGCTAAAAATTATAACTTTACCCATGACAAATTTACCAAGATATTGTCATAATAGCCTTCGTGGCCAGTGAAGTCAGCTGGTTATTAGCTGATGATCCAAATGACCCAAAATGCCTTCTTTTAAACATTTACAAAACCCATTTTAACTCTTCAGGAAGAGGTGTTACCTATCATCGAGGGGACAGATCTCTTTATTTTAAAAGTCTTATGAAATAATATTTGGGGCTAAATTAATCATAACTGTTAAGGGCCATTGAAATAGCACAAGATGATGATGAAAGATGCATTGGACAGAATCTAGAAAGTTGGGTTATTTCCATAACTCTACTGCTAATTAGCTACCTAATCTTGAAAAAAAAAATCATTTATCTGTTTTGAACCTCAACATCGTTATCCATAAAATGGAGAAATTGAAATATATGCGAAGGTCCTTCCAAAGTGTTAACATTCTCTTACTTTAAGTTGAGATGTTAGCTCATCCTTTAAAAGTCAGAACATTTATTTTGTGCTGAAATGACTTCATTTCTTTCGAATACTGGCTCTCTGCTGTCACGGCTGCTCTCAGTGATTAAATGAATGTCCTCTGGTGGTCTCTAATATCGCCAACCCTTCCGACAGTCTATTTCCCGAAAATGCAAAGTAACAGAAGCAGTGAAGAAAACTGATCTCCACAGTTTCTGCATTTTCCGTGACCTTACTCACTCATCACAAAGAAATGCAGGCTCGATAAAAATTTAGCCTAAATAATTATACTCTTGATTAAATCTGTAATCATGTTCATTCAGGCTCACATGAACCATCCCAGAAATCAAGAGTCTTAGGAATTGCTAAGTCAAATAAGATAACAAAATCTCCCTTTCAATTTTGAATAGTCAGGGCGATGGATCTGATCCTCCTAGGATGCTGTATAAAGTCAGTGTTCTGTAAAAATATATTTTCGCACCTCGTGAGTTCATTTGGCAGATGGACGATCACACAGGAGTTTTGTGTTCACCAAACAAGTACCATCTATACATTTCACTTACAGAGATGGAATGAGGACCGGCATCTTTACGGGACCAATTAGCAAATAGATTCATTAAAGCTCCATTCACACCTCCATTGTCAACTCCAATAATTTATTTATACCAACTAGAATCTTCTGCCTTCCTAACTCGTTATCGACTAACAAATGATAAGATGATTGTGCTTCCCTACATGTGTTAAATACACACGATTCTAGTTTTCACAAGCAACTAATACCCAGCCAACATTGACACATTTATACAAAAGTTTTTAACAAGTGATTTCCTTATTTTAAATAAAAATATACAGCTATTCAACCGCCGCTACCTTAGGGTCAGGCTTCCTTCAATATACTATTAGGTTAACGTACTGACTAGCTGGCTGGGCAGCCTATTTCCAATCCTGCCCTCCTGTAATCCATTCTCCATCACGCAGTTCAACTGGTCTTTCTAAGCTGTGAAGATGATCATGTCTGACTTCTGATCATCACTCTTCAGTGGCTCTCCAATGTCCTCAAGATACTAACAAAATCCCACCTTCTCACAACAGCATACACTGTTCTTCGTGGTCTGTACCTGTTTTACCTGTCCCCTGAAAAGCCCACAGAGCACAGTGGGTAAGAATCAGACTCCAGAGACACAGTGACTGATTGCAAAATTCCAGACCTGCGACTTCCTAGCTACATGACCTTGAACAAGTTACCAAATCTCTCTGTGCTTCAGAGGTAATGGGGATTGACAACAATACCACCTACCCCCCGAGATTGTTAAAGTTGTAACAGATTACAAAACTGGCCATCCCTACATCCGCTCCCCTCCAGGTGGGAGTCATTTCTCACACCCTTCGATCCATGTTGGCCATGGGACTTGGCCTGGTCAGAGAGACATCAGCAGAGGCTTGGAATGTGCTTGAGCATTGAGATTTGTCCTCTTCTTAATCTTGGAACCCTTGACTGTCCTGTGAATTGGCCTAGGCTCACCTACTGTATGACCAGAGGCACATGGCCAGGTCATCTCCACTGCCCCAGCCAGAAGCAAAACAATTGCCAGACATGCGAATGAGGCCATCCTGTTAACAACTCATCCATCCCAGATGAATGAACAAACGCAGGCCATACAAGAAGAAATCACCCTGCTGATTCCTCAACTCAAGCAACAGTAAATGATTGTCTCAAGTCACGAAGTTATGAGTTTATTTGTCATGCAGGAAAAGCCAAAAGATACAACATAAATAAGTTAAAATAGGTAAATCACTTTTAAAAGTACCAGGCATCTATGAATATAAGCTATTATAAAACTCAGTAGTCTCTACCTCACATCCTGTTTTTACTTTGAGCGCTCGTACGTAACAATCCTAGAATCTATCATGTGCTCACGTCTCTCGACCTTTCTGGAGATGATCAAACTGGAATACCACTGTCCTTGCCCTCACTTGGCAAACTCCTAATCCTCTTATCTTAACTATATCCTCTTTTGTGGATCATTTCCTAACACCATTATGTGGTGTGAAATGTCCCTTTTGTGAATTCTTGAGAACTCTATGCTTACCCCCCATACTTATGGTTACTAGGTCTATAGGTTTGCTGCTGACCCTATTTTACAAACTACTTAAGGGTAGAGACTGTCACTCTTGTGTATTAGTTGCTGTTTTACTTTTAACTCTTCTTTATTCAGATGCTAAATTCAACCTTACGGAACCAACCAGACTTGACCATTCAAAAGAAAATTATGTTTCAAGGTTCAAAATGTCTTAAAATAAACTTCTGTTAAGCCTAGACCACTTCACTATTGTGAGACTTTGAAAATAAAGTAAGACAACTTTACATATATTCCTATTCAATGTTACTTCCATTGTTCCAACCACTGTTCCTACTAATTGCTTTTTTGGAAATATACATCTGTCATCAATTTCAGCTCTTGCTCCAAAATGCATGTAACTCCCATGATATGCATGTTTTCTAGGTCCTAGTGCAGAAATCAATAATACAAACATTAGATGGAAATGGGCAAAATAACTGTACTTTTTTAAGGTAAGAAAGGCTGTCCTTGAGAATAACAGTCATTCTGGGGGATTCCACCTGTGACACAGGAACTCCATTTGGTCAAGCTTATGTGTTCTCATTTCAATCAAAACATGTAACAAAGCACCCATACACTCAAGGAGGGCATCTCTCATTCCAAAAAATCCAATAATGCTTTCCAAAAATGAGATTAGGCTAGTTTGAAATGACTTGCTTTTAATTAACACATTAAGACGGTTAGTGACCACCGCATTTTTTTCAGGATGCTCAAAAGCCCATCTGTTCAGTAATTTTGACTAGAGTTTTTTGAAAGAGAAATTGTAACAATCTATTATTTTCAGAATCCAAATGTTCCATCAATTTAGAAAATTAGAACAACACTTCCATCCTCCTGATACCTTTCTTGTGCTCAATGAAGCATCAAAAAATTTAACAGTACTTAACTTCAGCACATCAATACACATTAACTAAAGTTAAAATAATAATGATGGGCTAAATGTATGGAGTTCTTACTATGTGTCTGACACTGCTTTCAGCTTATTAGGTAAATAAATTCATTCAATCTTCAGAATAATCCCAAGGGTTGTACTATTATTATGTCCACATATCAGATGAAGAAACTGGTTTACAAAAAGGTTTAACTCACCAAGGTTACAAAGCTCCTAAGTGGCAGAGCCAGGATTTGAACGTGGACCAACCTATCCTGCATCTATTGTCTTAACTGCTCTGGGAGCAACAAAGAAACAACTTGAATAAGTGTCCCATAACTAGTAAATTCAATCAGGTCTCCCACCTGCGTCATCCCATTTAGAAGAAATGTCAGTGGGTGACCATTGAGAATCTGCCTATCTTTGGCTTGAAAGGTGGTTGGTTTTCTTTTCCCAAGTAATCGCAAACTTCCATGTGGAATGGGATAATTATAGCAATTTTCTATTACTTGGAATATGGTTCTATTTCATTTCATGGAGAAGATAATTTGATGAGCAGTCTCCAGTATATCGAAATGTTTTACGTACCGCAGTTCAATGGTCAAATACAGGATCATAGGAACAAACCACCATGATATTAAAGAACATTATTACACACTACACTAAATGACAAAGAAAAGATTTCCATGAACTATATCCTTCAAGACAAATATTTGGATGGATGCACTGTATTTGCAATTTACATAAGCTTCCAGTCCTTGCATTTTAATGAAAGCACACTCCATACTAATGACCTATCATGGGTGAACTCTAATAAAATAAATGTAGACTAATACCTACTCTAGCGTGTGTTCCCTGTAAGTAGAAATGTTCATTGAATTTTAACTGATTGTTCCTTTCAAACAACCTGTTGAATTATTGTAATGTGGTTACCCAGCTGTTTGACAGAACTATCTTGCCATCTGATAGAAAACTCTGAAAGGAGGGCATATTGACACAGCGAGGTATTCTACCGCTGGGAGAGGAAGTTGGCAAAGAGAGACTAATTTGACAATTTAGGTTATGAAGCAAGAGAGTAAATAAATGTTTTACAACAGTGACATTTTAGCAAGAGTTTATATTATGGAATACTATCCTATGTGGAAATACTAAGTGCTAAAATAGAGGGGAAAATTCAACACAAAGGCAACACTCCCTTTGACTGCAGTGAATCCGTGCTATCATCTGACACCCCTTATAAGACAGCTGGTGTCACCGGGGTTCATAAGTATTCTGAGATGCTAATCAGCTGTTATGAAATCTATTGAACACGTCAACATTCATTTAAAAATAGTACCCAGCATGACAAACCCATCCTTATTCCCTTCAAAAAGATCCTTGTATCCAATTTCCACCCCTAATAATTCTCAGTCACATAGACAGGGCCAGACTACTTCCCATTCTTCCCAATCCTGAAATGTAGTATGAACATACAGGGAGACACTTCTCGATGCACAGGGTATTAAACTGTAAAGTCACCAAGGAGAAGTGATGCTTTATAATCTCGGCAGAGACTATATTCTGGACGTGCATTTAAATGTTTGACCTGACGACAGTAGTAATTTCTGACATTTTCAAATGGTAGCAAATGCTATAGGCAGTAAAAGCACAATTCCATATTTTACAATCATGTCATCCTGGTTAGACATTTTTGGATGTTACTACAAGCTGTGTTGGATCTTGCCACAAGAGGTGTTTTCAGAACTGGATGATGACAGCCAGGCATCACGATGATTTATGGTGCTTGTGACAGCATTCAATTAATTGTTCTTAACTGACGTTCATTAACAGAAAAACAATGTTAGTTTGGGAAACACGACTTTACTCCCGAGGATGAAATACTGATTGAATGGAGTATAGCACTAGCAAGAAAGGCCAGAATTAAAAAGAATGAAGGTATTTAAAAAAAAAAAAAAAAA
>RJWJ010024309.1:0-24924 GCA_004363605.1 Indri indri | reverse complement strand
TTTCCTTCTCTGCTTCCTACTGAAATATAAAAGCCTGCAAAATGCAGATGGCATATTTCATTAATACAAACAGAAGTCCAGGCAACAGATGCTTTGGGGAATGAGGGGAAAGGAGATCTCTATATTTCTCCAACAGTAACAACTCTGATGACAAATTTCTCCCACTGAGCATATTGAACCAAGAGCAAAGAAACATGTAGTTTTCAAGCCCTAGGCACTCTATAGTATTTAAAAGTAGGAAGATCAAAATCAGTATTTTCGGCCAAAGAGTTCTTATGCGGAGAAAGCCGTGGTGAAAAGGAATGAACAAGAAAAGCTGAGGCATGCTTTGTGAATTTCACGGGGCTTGGGGATAGGCAGGAACACTGGCAAGTGTTCTTTGTTTTTGGAGAGCATATATTAATAAAACTTAGTGGGGACCACTGCCATCCACAGTGACAAAAGCCAAGGCAGGCCACTTATTTGTACATCGAGGGCTGGGTTAGATGCCTCCTGTTCCTTTGTTTCTTACATTGTTTTGTGGAAAATGTAATGCAGAGGTGATTAATTGCAGAGCAGACCCAGTTCTCTCTTTGTTTGTGATCAGTTTAAATCAAAATGCCCAAGTCTAAATTATGAAACTATGTCAAGGTGTAATGATTAAAGAATTATAAAAATTACATGATACTTTTTGGTATCATATTCTCCTGAGCTCACTGTGACTTTGGAAAACTGCCTGGGCAGGAGTGTGGAAAGGAGAAGAGGAAAATATAGGGATAGAAAGAATAAGATAGGCAGAAAATGCTTCTACATTATTTTGGTGCTATTTCACTGAAGAGGGAAGATTGATAGCAAGCATTTGGTGGCAATATTACAGCAATTTTTGTGACTCCTCAATAGGGTAAGCAAAAAACTAATAAAATATTGTGGACTGTGGTGACAGGACATTTTTCTGCTCACAAAATGTAAAGATTTTACATTATACTTTATAGTATATATATATACACTAAAAGCATATATATATGCTCTTTAAAGTACTTGCCCCTCTAATTGTGTGTGCATTTTTAGCCTATTCAGTTGTCAGTGTTGAAAAGGCTGAGTTAGGCGAAGAACCTCAATTCATAGCTTTGCTTCTAATAGGTAGATGCTCAGACTCCTCTGGTTTTGCAAGACTTTTCTTTTCTTTCCTTTTTCTTTGTAATGCTTAAGTAAAACTCTAATGAAATTCCCACTGAGCTATAGGAAGCAAAATATAGCACCTTCAACAAATACCAGCTAGATCCCTTTTTTATGTGTAACTCAAAAAGGTGATAGTTAAAAGTGTCAACCACTGACGATCCATTACCATGCTTCTGGAAAACAGTCTTCACTTGGCAAAACTTGCTTGTCCCTGTTTCCTGGCTCAAATCCCCAACACCATACAATTTTCCTTGATTTCCTCATATTTAGGGGTCCCCTCAAATACAGCTGCAGGAAGGAGAGGCATGCAGCTTGGTTTGCTTGAGAAGGGCCTCAGTTTTCCTTTCTGTACTTGAAACCCTTTCATATCAGAACCAGCTCCACGGTGTCTGAATGAGTAATAAAAGAAAATAACGAAGGCTCAATAATAACAAGTGTCTAAAGTACAATGACTATTACTAAAGATTCATTTATTTGTTCTTTACTTCTCGATGTAACAAATATATATCATGTGTTGCATTATGCTAGTCATTAGGGGAAAATGGTGACCAAGATAGATATAGTCTCTTCAGGCCTAGAAAGCTTCCTGTGTGTTTTATCCAGTCCATCCTGAAAACACACATAAAATAGCCTGTAGCAATAAACACATGTAATAGGCAGAGTCATTATAGATCAGGGATGGCAAACTCAAAAGACTAAAGGGTCCAGGAAGGTTACAAATATGTACAAACTGGGTCAACTGAGAGTTGATAAGGTATGATAGAACTTGCAGCTAACTGCAAAGTGTCATACTTAAAGAAATTTCAGTTATTTTTATTTTAAGTAATATTGAGTCAATTCTCCCCAAACATAAACACACACACACCTACACAAACTCACACACATGTACGTTTAGCCCATGGAAGACTCGTTTCTGGAAACATTTTATTTAACATTTTTACATTCGAAGTTATTGCTTTTCATTCAAGAATATATGTCCCTTATTTCTCAGCAGGAGGAATTAATATTTTCTTAAACAGGGAGAATTTTGAAGTAGCAATAAGAATCTTGACAGATAAACTTTTATTCTTATAAGGATATTTCCTTGTTCTTTCTCCCGAATCATCTGTAGGAGTTAGATCTTAAAATAATGTCAGGAGAGAGTAATAAAGATACAGCCCACTAACCACCGAAGTTTTGGGTTAGAACCGGTGCTTTCCTCTGAGAAATGTTCAGCTTGAGTAGCTAAAGATAAGAACCATTCCCTCCCCAACTAGGCTGCCTTTTAAATCTACCCAACCAAAGACTGATTGTCAAGCTCTTTCTTTGAGAGTCTCACTAAATGCTGCTTTCTCTTGTGTCCCTAGACACAAGGTAGCTTTCACTTCTTCATAAAGGCCCCTATGAGACTATTTACTTAACTTATTATTGCAATTTGCAAAATGTGTTCATATTGGAAAAACTCATATTGATATACATGTGAGGTGAAAACCCTTAAATGCTAGCTACTAAACTCACATCTCAAAAACCTACAGAAATTTCTGGAAGAAAACTTCCCCTTTGGTTAGCATGGTGGTTTATGCAACTCACAAAGATTGTAACTTCTAAGGGACATAAATGTTTACTTCTCTTTGCACGTGCAAATGTAAGAGAGTTTCCACTTGTCATTGTGATTACGACAAAATTAGAGGTAAGAGTAAATAATCAAATTCTATTGAAATTACATATTGTCTGTATTCCCTCTAGGTTTTAAGATGAATGAGGTCAGAAATCATGTCTATTTTACTCATTTATCTCCTACTCCAAATACAATGCCTGGCACATAGTAGGCATTTAATACATATTTGTTAAATCCATACAGCACAAATGAAGGAATGAATCCATTAATAGGTCACTTTAAGCTATAATATTTTATTGTATTCTTTATAGTTTTATTATATAAACCTCCTATAGTTCTTTGGCTCGGCAAATTTAAGGGAACTGTATTTCAAATATATATATCAGCACTGTTTAATAGAACTTTATGCAGTGATGGAAACATTCTATACGTGCTTTGCCTGATGTTATAACCACTAGCCACATATGGCTGTTAATAGTTTAAATGTGACCAGTGTGACTGAGAACCTGAATTTTTAATTTAATATTATTTTTGTTTTGCTTAATTTAAATTTAAGTAGCTACATGTGGCCAGTGGCTATCCTATTGCATAGTGCATAGACCGTTCCTTAACTTTAGGGAATAATGTTTACCTGTTGATTAGCTCAGTGTTTGGAAATGCTTATGTAAAGGGTCACAGTATATGAGATGGACATATAGACTTCTTGTATCTTTTAGTGGTCCTTCCCTCAAAAAATCAAGAGTACATGGTAATTGAGACTGAGTTAAAATACAGAGAGATACATTATGTAGCATTCAGTTAATAGAAAAAGAATACACCCTGTGTGTCAAGTTGCCTCTGAAGATCTTTCATCTGCCAATTGAGACTGAACTCAATTGTTACTTCTCTCTGAGGTCTTCCTTCACTACTTCCTCTGGAGTTCAGTAGAACTTGGTCAATATCTTTAACACTATATATGACTCTACTATAAATTGTTTTCAAAGCAACTAAAACTTCCTTAAGGAAATGAACATTGTCTTATTTATTTTTGTGCAGAAGCTGGGCCTAATTCTGTACTATAATCATTATTGGTCTTTAATGAAGAGTTATTGAGTGAAGAATCAAATTTGGGATCAAAAATGTTATATTTCAGTTCTAGTGCTGTCTCTGCCATTTACTTAGAGATCTCGGGTTTGACACTTAAAACCTCTAAGTTTCAGTGTTCTTATATTTAAAACAGGGATATTAACACATGCTCTACAAGGGTAAAGCACGAAGGTCACATAGTAGAAATCATGCGTGTGTAAAGATTATCAAAAGTAAACCTAATTATTGAGGCTTTAGATTGATATCTCTGAGGAAATGATTTCAATTCCAGAAAGAAGTCATTCCAAAATTATTGGAAATTATACCACAATGGCATTAATTAAATTTCTTCATAAAATAGTGTCATCTTCAAGAACAAGATATTGGCTGAGCAGACAGAAAACAGTAAATTTCTCAATTTGACATACCTTCCTGCCAAATGAGACACAGGCACATGCCAGATCCTTTATGGAGATAGCCTAAATGCCTAACGGTGGAAACAAAAGAAAATATACAATTATTGATCTAGACCGTAGAGCTCACAAGGCTGCATTAGGAAAATTGACTAGTTCTTCAGTATGGCAAGCAGCTCCCAGAAAACAGGTTGTTTCTGGGCCCCTCGTTGTCTAATGAGTGACATATGCTGGATGTTCAAAGGAGAGCTGCAGGATTAAGGAGCTGAGGTAGATTCACTTAACAGGAAAGATGAAAAGAGCTAAATATAGATAAGTTGGTAAGGAAAGGCATAATGAGAAACATCATAATCATCTACTAATAGATGTCTAACATAATATAAAGAAAAACCTGGATATTATGCCTGAAAAAACAGCACAAAAACCAAATATTACAAAAATTGGCTACTCTGAAGCTTACGTAATGATTGTCTCCATATGACTAAGACATGACGTGCACAGAAAAAGAAAAATTGTGTTAAAATAGTACTTTGCAGAAAATGCTGTTTCGTAAGTAGGATTTTATAGATACTCATTGATCACCCTACTGTGTAACAGGCACAGAAGGGGGGCATTTTTATTTATATTTTCTCGTGTTTTTATAATATTTCAGTGATGGAGATTTTCATGTGCTTCAAGATTCGAGCAGCAAAACACTCAAATGAAATTTAGAGAAGTTAATTAAGGGACTATTTAAAAGTTGTCAGAATTAAAAGAAACCAGTAGGTAGTGGGGAAGCACCCAGGCACTAGCAACAGTGCACACCTATCACCTCTACTCCTGAAGAGACAGAGAGATTGGTGACTAGACTCAAAAGAGAGTCATAATAGTAGGGAGGACAGAGATGAGAAGAGATGCAGCCACAGGTAGAGGAATGTGGCCACTGCTAGTCTGTGGCCTGGTAGAGAGGCCAGGGCTGGAGTTGGGGTTTGGGATGGGGTACAAAGATGTTGGTCTGTCTCTCTTTGTAGCCTAGGGACTTTTGCCAGTTTCTCCCATAGGCTCAAACAGAAGCCTTAAGGGTTCAGTTGTTATAGCCCCAAAGTCAGCATTCCATGGCACACAGTATGGGGAAGGAAAGTAAGAAAGGACACAGAGGGGGAAATTTAAGTAACAGCCATTTCTTTGCCTTTATTTTGCAAATAGGGAAATTGAGGTCCTGAATAAATAAATGATTTGCTTAAAGGCATGCAACAGGGAAGCCCTACCAGACATCTCTAATTCAGAAAATTTGGTTTTTAAGTTCTCCATTTCTGGTTCACTTGTTTGTTTAAAATAAATCACAAACTAGTTGAGGCTCCTGGATTCTATTCCCTGAGCACAGAGGGTTTTAATCAGTTCCTTGATTGATGACTATGGCCCGACATTGGCTAGTCATTTTCCAGAACTTTGTATTCATCACAGTTGGACATGGTAAGAGTGAGTGGGTGTTCCTGTGTCATTCACAAAAGGTCCAAATACTGAGAGAGGTTATTATCCTTAGCAGTGGTCTGCAACCTTTTTGGCACCAGGGACTGGTTTCATGGAAAACAATTTTCCCACAGACTGGGAGGTGGGTGGGGGGAGGTGGTTTTGAGATGATTGAAGCACATTACATTTATTGTGCACTTTATTCCTATTGTTATTACATTGTGGTATATAATGAAATAATTATACAACTCACCATAATGCAGAATTTAATGCTGCCACTGATCTGCCAGAGGGTGGAGCTCAGGCAGTGATGCAAGGGATGGGCAGTGGCTGTAAATACAGGTGGATCTTTGCTCTTTGTGCTTGCTGCCCAACTCCTGCTATGCAGCTGGGTTCCTAAATTTCATGGAAGACAATATTTCTACAGGGAGGTGGGGTGGGAGGTGGGGAGCTCAGGTGGTGATTCGAGGTCTGGTTCTTAACAGGCCACAGACTGGTACTGGCCAGGGGTGAGGACCACAGTGGTAAAACATCATTTTGAACCTAGTCATCTGGCTTACCTCACAGCCGGTCCCTTCTACCTTTCAACACTTATTAAAGCAAAGGACAAAGCCTTCAAGATCTTATTCCTTATTCCTTAAATGTAAGTGAAACATAACTTTGTTGCTTGCTTCTTGCAATAATAACTTAACCAGGCACTATCTGCATTTTAAGGTGACTGCAAACACTGGATAAAATGTAATTCATTTATTATCAAATCATGAGTAACTGTGCCAACTTATTATTGTATATTTTATGATGAATACGGTTGTTTCCAAATGGATAGAAATGGGGAACAGGCAGTGAGGGTTTCATAAAAACAAAGTAAAATTCCTGAGTAAGTTGTAGTGTGTGTCTTTATTCTTGTTTTGTTATGCAGATTGAATCCCACACACCATTTGGAAATAGCTATCTTGGGGTTATATTAGAGCAGTTCACATAGTACTTTTCATCTTTGGTTTTATAATATTTTAGCTGAATCACTTTTACCATGCTTCTCCTTGGATGAGAGGTAACTTTTTTTATATTCTTCATGATTTCTGCCCTATACTTAGCCATTTGGTAACTTTTTAAATTTTTATTTTACTGTAAAACTCAGCACTGATAAATCACTGGCCCTTACATAGAGAGTGGATTTAAAATTTATACCCTGTGACTGAGGTGGGTAGAAATATAACTTTATTTCTCCGTAACTGAATACTGCTTGCTCACTGGCACCCATTTCTGCTTAAGGAAAGGAATACTCATATTCCACTTGAATTTATCTCATTCACTTCCAGTTAAAATCCATTGCTTGTAGGCTAAATCCCGTTCTCTAGAGCAGACATTTATTCTTTGACAGTTCTTTTCCTTACCTCTTCTCTTTCTCCAGTGCTCGGGACTATGAGTTTAATGGCTACATGTAGCATGATGAAATGGAGAAGCAGCATCAGGTCATGTGTAGCATCTGGTTGTTGCAGGCTTCTGCTAAAGAATGTTTCCCTTTGGTCTCTCATATTGACTCTGTCTCTATGCAATTGCAGATGAGAGAAATTGTCTTCTGTTTCCTTGTCTGCATTATGCACTGAATCACCCCTTTAAGTCCTCGTCATAATGCTTGTTCATGCTACATTTTCCCCTCAAGACTGGCTGTGACTGCCATTTAATCCCTAGCTTGAACCATTTACACTAACTCTTTCTCCTCCACACTTACTTCACTTCTTGCCTTAATGACCAGCCAGTGAGTGCCCTTAGGTAACATCTGTGTCCTACACTAGACCAGGGGAAATTTTCACATCTTGTTAGCATCATGGGGCTACCTGAGATAACTCTGAAATGCTGCCTTTTCCTATGTTCCAGAAAAAAAATCAGGTAATGAGTCTCTCTTGCCTACAGATCATCAAACCTGTCTATGAGGTTTTTATTACTGCTCTTTCTGGGAGATTTCACTCCAAGGAGTGCAGGGCCACCAACCACTGAAATGGAGTCTTTTTTAAAAGTTCAAAACAAAAGCCACCTCTCTATTTTTTTTATCTAATTATTGCCAACCAAAATGTCTTGGGCTCTAAATCTCTTGTATGGTCAGTGACTTTGGGGGAAAAACAAACAAAAAAACAACAAAAATGTGGTATTTTTTGAAAGTCACAGGTTAGTGATGATTTTTTTCGCCATAGTCTATATTGTTTCTCTCTTTTGAGATTATATAACTTACCATCATGGCCTACTCTTAATGAGAACAAACTGCTTAAGGGGAAAAAAATTACCAAGCAACAATATGATCTCAGTAATAGTTAGAAATATCATCCAGCTGCAGTGTTCTTAATATTAGTTTGGAAGAATATTTAATGGAAAGGATTTCCCAGTGAGTTAAGATTCTCCAAATAATTGATTGAGGTTCCTTAGAATATTAAGACTGTATATTATGCAATAATATATACTTACATCATATTCATGCAATATATATATACCATGCGGCACTGTTTGGGTTGATGGGGCTGTAGCAGAGAATAAAATAAACAAAAATACCTGCCTTCATAGAGCTTATATTCTAGAGAAAAAACCAGAAAATATGTACATTTGCAAAATATGAAGGACAATTATATGGTTGTCAGTGTTGTGGAAAAAATAAAGCAAAAAAGAATGGTAGAAAGTATGTGAAAAACAAGGTTTTTTGCAGTTTTGAATAGAGTGATGAGAGTTGAAAAATCTCGAGGAGGTGAGAGAGTGAGCCATGTATATGTCTGGATGGTTATTGGTCCAGGCATAGGGAATGGCAAGCAAAGAGTTTTTGAGGCTGGGATGACCCTGCTGTGCTCAAGAAAGAGCGAGAGGATGAAGTTGCAGCAGCTGGAGCAGAGTGAGTGAGAGAGAGAATGGAAAGGGATGAGTCCAGAGAGGCCACGGTGAAGGAGGTTGTAACAGGCTGATTGTGTAAGGCCCTGCAGGCCATCGTAAGGAATGTGGCTTTTCTTGGGAGGAAGATGGAAGATTTTAAGCAGGGAGTGATATGAAAGACTCACTTTTTAACAGAATCGCTCTAGTTGAGAATAGGTTGAATTGGGGGGAGGATAGAATGAAGAGAGGCCACTCAGGAGGCTATTTCAGAAATTGAAGCACGTGATAGAGATGGTTCAGAGCAGGGATGCAGGACTGTAGCTTGAGGGAAGTGCAGGTTGCTGGACCTACATGTGGAAATCAGTCATACATTTTGGGAGCCAGTACTGAATCAGGGTAAAAACAACAACAACGACAACAAAACAAAACATGGCTCTGGGGTTGGGTTCAAGTTGTAGTTCACACACTTACTAGCTATGGACTCTTGGAGAATTCCACTAAAGCCTGAGCCACATGAGGCTTTTGTAAGGATTAAATGAGGAATGACTGAGAAGTACCAGTGACGGTTCCTAGCTCATAAAGCTCAGATCATTACCTGGCATTATTATTGTCGTAATTTCTTTTATTCTTGAAATTGAGAAAAACAAAATTGGAATCGTGAAGCATTTAGGATTTATTGTTGTTGTTGTTGTTGTTGTTTGTTTTTTCATGATCTACTTTCAGCCCATGAATCTGCGGATCTTTTCCAGAAAGCTGAAAGTACTTTCAGAATTTGGCTGGCATAGGTACTTAGAAGTAAAATATAGAGCCTTCTGTTTCTCAACCTGCACTTGGTTTTCAAGTCAAAAGCTACAGAAGGATACACTTGGCATCTTATGGTTATTGAGAAAAAAGAGTATAAAAATAAACTTGTGATAGCTCTCTCACATTAAATTGCTTAGTTCTTAAGCTAGTTCTTTGCTAATATGTACTACACACATATTTGGTTCCTGAATGGGAACTCAGTAAGAAGAACGAAGGATCTTGGCATTTAGCTGGTAGGAATATTGGACTTCAACCTTCCCATGTCCAAGGCAGGGAGAACAATGTCTTTGAGAGTTGAACACTAATAGCTGCTGTTCATTCAGAGCTTAGTGCATGCCAAGCCCTGTGCTATTACTTCTTGCCGTGTAGTACAGGTGATATGATTACTGTATTCCAGGTGAGGCTCAATACCACTCAGCTTCCATAAACATAAACAACCATCTCCTGAAGAGTTTGTGTCTCTCATCCTGGTTTTCACTGCAGGGTAGCTCACCTCAGTCTTGAGCAACATCATCTTTTCAAGTGTTCTTGGCATCTTAACAGTCTAACAGAAGACGTATCTCATAGTTAATGAGTCTTTCTCTTTCCTAACCTCAAAATTTCCAGTTGCCTCTAGAATGGCTTCCAATCCTTCTGCTTAGGAGCACATCTGAACTTCAGCTGAATGTATATATGTGCCCTCATTATGACATTTCCATAGTTGGCTTAAGCAGGAAATCTTTTTATCTTCCTTCATAAATCAACTTTCAATACTCTTAAATCACTTTTGCAGCTCTTCTCGGAATTCTTTTAGATTTACTGGCATCTTTTAGTCCTGTAGGTACTCCAATATGTACTGATGAGCAGTGCTGTGCATTCCTATGGCATTACTTAGGGACTCATTCATACAAAAAGACAGGATAATCAGAAAGTGAGTGATGTATCATGAAACCATGTGGCAGCTACTTGGCTATTGGAAGATACTAACATTTTTCCATTTTACCATCTGGAAGAGTGACAAGGGTTGAAGTACAATGTAGCTGAATGGACCATTTGGATTTTGGGGAGGAAAGTCCAGCTGTTAGAGGCAGGTGGGGCTCTCCAGTGGTTACTGTATTTTCAGCATTCAAAATGTTTAGGCAAGGGCCTCTCAGGGAAGCATTACTGCAGAAGGTTATTGAATCTCCGTGACTTATTCTCCACCTGGATCCTTAATGTAGCAGCAAATGAACTCAGTCTCTGGAATTTGAAGTCCATGTCCATGCATAAACTGTTAAAAATGACTTTAAAACAGACACTCCTTTCATCTTCCTGACTTTACGAGACTGTCAGAGTACTAAAGGTGCAGGTTTGGAAACATCAGGAGAGTTACCCTCCAGGAAATGGAAATCGATGTCCCAAATTAATCTGAGCCATCCCCCTTCTGTTTATATGACCCCATTAAATGATGAAACAATGGATTGTCATCATCAGAAGCCTGATTCATAAAAAAGGGAGAGAGAACAGCAGCATTCACTTTGAATCCTACAGCATCGGGGGGCTCTAGGCGGGTGGTGAGGGTTATGGGGTTAAGCATCAGGGAAGGGGGTACTCATCAGTTCTGTTGCACAGGCAGGAAGGGATTAGTAGAGGAGTCATGTCAGCAGCAGCCACCGGACAAGATTTGTGACAAAACGTGGTGAAGGACAGATGCACTAACTATTTTTGTTGGTGTTTTCCCACGTTGCATTGTAACAGAGGGCTTGGATCTCCCTTGTTTTTCCTCTAGACATTTCATGGAGAATAGTTTTTTTTTCCCCACGTGATTACTCTTTTCTAGGTCACTGGCTATCTCTCCTTTTATTTCATTCACCAGACTGTGTGTGTGTACAGTGGAATACATATCTGGCTATGTTGTTTTGGCCCATGGATCCTAGATCTAGCATTTCTCCTGACTGCGTCTCTCTCCACATCACTTCCGCCGTGAGTGACCTGGGTTCTACATCTTAGCTGAGCATCCTACTGGCTGATCATTCCTGGACCCTGTTCATCAAAATAAGAGCTTTGGTCCAAATTAAGTTTGCAGTCAGTGAAGCTATTATTTATCATTTTACCATCTCTCCCAGGCCCAGAATCTCCCAACTCCAGCTAAGCTTCTAGGCTTAGTATTGGAAGATTTCACACAGTTGAAAAATAATAGCTGACATCTACCCACAGCTTTAAACTTTATAAAATAATTACCTTCTGTCATTTAATACCGCCAAACATATTGGAAGATAGAGATTATTATTGTTATTGGTCATAATTATCATCATTAGTACTACCATTATTTTATGCATGAGAAAAGGAAGGTCAGTGAAGCAGTGACCCAGCCTAAATTACAAATCAAAACCACTCTGCGCTGTCTTTCTCTGGGGACAATGCAAAAAAAGATTAGTCACACAAGGGAAACATTGAATTTCTCTGCAGTTAACGCGGTAAATGGAGTCTGACACCTCCCATTCCGTTTTCTCCCCTCCTCTTCTTCTTCCCTCATGGTGTCCAATTAGGCTCATGCTTCCCCAGGGTTCTCTCTAGAGATGGAAAGACTGTGACAGGCCCCTGTTGGCAAGAGTGCTCTCAGTGCTCCTGCCCTGCGTACAAGGAATCGTGAGTGAGTAGGAAGGAGACCAAGAAGGCGTATTCATCCCGGAGAGAGCCCTGAGCCCTGTCTACATGGAAGCCGTCTGGCTGCCCACCCCCTTGCACTCTATAATGCCTCTGTGTCATCGCTGGCTGAGTTATGAAGTGAAATAAACACAGACGTAAGGGATTTGGTGGGTCTATGGACAATTCTTTTTTCCTAGTTTCCTTTTCACATTTGTAAATCTGAAAAGAACTCCAGCAGCCTGAGAGCCCTTTTAAAAATTGTAATGATGGATGCAATTGTTGGACATTGATGGGTTTAAGACTATAAACCTTTACAGTAACTTGAATTTAGTTTTGTGTCGTTTTTCTTGAGTTCGGTGCTATATGTGGATAGAGATGGGGCTTGGGGAAAATAGAGCGGTAACAAATATCATTGTATCCGTTTTACACTTGGGAGAACTGGTTTGCTATTGCCAGGAAGCATCAGAATTAAATCCTCTTAAATCCTTTTTCTTGGATTATTTTACCTCCCTATTTCGTTTGTTTATTCCTTCATTAATTTATTTATATAAGAAGTAATTTGGGCCCCTGCTGAAGGTTTGGCTGTGTGCTAAGTGAAGACATAGCAGTGCAAAGGAAAAACACTTCTGACTCCTCAGAGATAGGTAGGTAGTATGTGTTAGATGATATTAAAGCACATGGAAGATATGTTTTAATTTCTGCAAAGTTTTAAAGACAGGATAGATTTCTGTATGTCTAGGATAACTTACATTACTCTTTTCTGAAGTTCAGAGGGATAGACTGTATACTCCTTGTATGACTTGGGTAGAAATCAAATAAAATTAGAATGTCTATGCCACTTTTTGTTTATCTCGATAAATATTCTCAATTTATATCAAGTAATAGCAGCTTTACCACTTGTTAATTTTATTAAAATGTTGGCTTTAACTTTTAGCTTGCTGTAGCAAAAATGCCAACACAACAAAATTAATAGGTAAAATTCTTTTACAAAAAAGGTAAGATTTGTCATGTACTTAAGTGAAAAATGAAAAAAAATTGATTTGGGGTGATTATGCATATATTTTAGAGGTTAGTTGTTGGTCAGTCCAGCCTATCTTCCATGAGTGTCTTTTGCATGTCATAAGATTCTAAGTCAGATTTTAATTGCAATTTGAGTAAAATTAATATAACTATTAATATTAGTAATAGCAATTAATTATAGTAATAAGTAATAGTAGTAACTAATTATAACTTGCCCAAATTAGCTTAGGTAGAGGGGACACTAATTGGAAAGGGCATTGATCCCTAAAATTCTAGGAGAAGCTGAACAGGAAAGTTCCAGGAAAAGAAGGATCCATGGCCACTCCAGGGGCTGCACTAGAAGTTGTTCATGAAAATCTATTTGAAGGCCCTACCACTGATGTAACTCAAACTCTGTGTCCACATGACTAATGAGTAGGGGAGAGACTCTAATTGTTCCAGTTTAGTTCAACTGCCTGTATGTCTTGCAATTTGTGCTCAGAGGGGTAGAGGCAAAAGCTGCTGATCACCCAGTTGTGGCTACGAGAATCTATTCTCTAAGAAAAGTCAGATTAAACGATTTACAAATACGCCTACTTCATTACACCTTTGGGCCTGCCATACCCATTTCACTACTTCCCCTATGAACCAAAGATAGTCCAGTATACCACAAACCAGACATCAAACAGACAACCAGGTGCCTGTCATCCAAACAGGGAAAACCCACAGTCCCACCCAGAGGTTGCATCCTGGTGCGGTACAATGAGTAAAAGCCGCCTGTCAGTCACTGGTGATGTGCCTGCCTCCCTAAGGTTCATCTTAACTTTGTCTCACAATTTTGAGATCTATGGGTAAAATGGTGAATTTACCTACCCTCAGTGCAACCTGTATACGATATTTGGGGAAAAGTGTGGGGACAGCAACAAAATCAGGCCATTTAAAAAATAAAAAATGAAGTTGGCGAGGCAATTGCCCAACTCCCAGCAACTGAGAAACTCTAAGGGACCAAAAGAGAAACAGGCAGAGGCTTTAGAAAGATTTCTGTAGACTGTTAGGAGGCCTTCGCCAATATTTCTTTTTCCTCCTCTACTGTTAATTTCATCTTTGCCATGCTTTTATGATAAATTATATTTTTATTCCTCAAACACGTGACTCCTTGATGGGCCTCCCTGTATAAGGTTCCAGTAATTTTCCATTTGACTCTTGTTACTTGTCATTGTTTTCATTGTCACTATTACTATGTATTGAGCATCTATCAGGCGGTTGGAATTGGACTTGGTGTATTTTATATATATATATATATATATTTTTTTTTTTTTTTTTTTTTCTTATTCAGTCTTTACAACTCAAAATATCGGTATTATTTAGAGAGGACTTAATGGCTATTCAGGTAGGTTAAAGCTTCACCTAATATTATAGCTAGGAGGTCATAGTACCAATCTATGCAAGTCCATCAGGATCTTTCCATTAGGCTACAATTGCCATTTGTTTATAAAATGAAAACATCTTGCTCTAGGAAAACTGGACATATGGATCAAGGATACAGCCACTTAATAAGATCGGACTGGCCAGAGTCACGGTGGGGTTTCAGGTTCTGCAGGAATAAATGGACTGTTTTAAGCCCCTGATAGGGCTGCATGTTTGAAAGGATGGCCAGCCACATGGTGGCAGGTTAAATGCAGTGAGCTTCTTTCATTTTATAGGGGACAGTTATTTGTCTTTACCAAGGACAGTGCCAAGACTGACTTAAGATAACACAGAGGAAGCCACAGAGGAATAAAAATGAAATCCAAATTTTGTAACCCTCAGTCTAGTGCTTTTTCTATACCTGGTAATATTTTCTAGTTGGAACTAGATAGTGTGATTAACAGAGTGCTATATTCCCGAACTTTGCTGTTGGGTCACTTAATCCACCCAGTAACTATGACGTATGTATTCTTTCTATCATTTTTTTTTATTTTAACAAAAAAATGAGAAACAAAAACTCAAGAGATCGGTTAGGTTTGCTAAAGTCACCAGTTGTAAATCGCACAGTCATATTATTAAAAATGTTGAATCTGGACCTCCTTGACTCCTAATTTGTGGTGTTCCCGCTGTGCCATATTATTTATGGTTTGATTAATTTATTATTTGAAGAGGTAAAAAATACAGAATAAACACTTCATGATATCTCAACATTTTAAGCTGTTCTATAGAAACTTCTCTTAGTTATTAAAAACTATTCTCTTAATGAGTGTAGGTATCCCCACTCAACCTTCCAAAATAATCTGTGTCATTAAATGCATCATCTATTCACTTCGGAGCTTTGAGGAATGGATTAATTTTGCATCTGTATGTTTACATCTTGGACATTTCTGTGGTCTTGGCTGGGCTTTACTGTGATATACAATGGATTAGGACTTGCGTTTGAATTGTGAAACTATTAAATGACTCCATGTCTCTGGAAAGCAGTGAGCCCTCTAGGTATTGTGCTTAGATGAGATTACACAGATGCTTCTCCAGTGCCCAGATTCTCTTCACTGTGAAAACAAACTTTGAAAATCCTTATTTTGACAGCATCTGTGAAGTGCTTTAAACCCCGAGTCACTTCCAGGCTTTGGACTTCTTTATTCAGCCACATTCTTCTTTTCAACAATGCAGCTTAGAAATTTGGGCCGGGCGCGGTGGCTCACGCCTGTAATCCTAGCACTCTGGGAGGCCGAGGCGGGCGGATTGTTCTGAGCTCAGGAGTTCGAGACCAGCCTGAGCAAGAGCGAGACCCCATCTCTACCAAAAAAAAAAAATAGAAAAAAATTAATTGGACAGCTAAAAATATATACAGAAAAAAAAAAAATTAGCCGGGCATGGTGGCGCATGCCTGTAGTCCCAGCTACTCGGGAGGCTGAGACAGTAGGATTGCTCGAGCCCAGGAGTTTGAGGTTGCTGTGAGCTAGGCTGACGCCACGGCACTCACTCCAGGCAAGAGAGTGATACTCTGTCTCAAAAAAAAAAAAAAAAAAAAAAAAAAAAAAAAAAAAAAAAAAAAAAAAAAAAAGAAATTTGTTTGGTAATGGAGAAAAAGGCCTTGGTTTGTTTTATTGTCAAATTCCAATTGCTTTGTGAATGATCGTAAAATGTAGAGCTAGTGTCTGTAATGCAGTTGCCTTGGCGTAATACAAAATGCTCACTGTCTACTCTTCTTGAGAAAAACATTGTATAGCTCTTACAAAGGATCTGCTTATACTTCTACAATGTTCAAACAAGTAGCAGCTTTAAAGATCCATCTTCAATGTGTGACATACGTTTGGGTGTCACCAAACTTCTGTATTTTCTGAGCTGAAAAATGGTGTAAATGCTCTCAGGAACTTGTTTTACTTATTCTATTTCTCATCAGAAAAGCCCCTGGCATGTTTTTGTTCCACATTTCTCCATAGTCACATCATGTTTCCCTCATGTAGCCTCTAATGAGGATGTTATTTGATAGTAAATAAATTATTTAAGGGTTTAATAAAATAAAACACGACATGAGTTGTCCATAAAAGACAACTGCAAAATGAGATTTTATCATGTTACTGTGTTTTGGAAGTACATTTCACATTTATTTGCAGAAGATTAACCACTGCAGTTTTAATAAGTCACCTCAACTTGAGGAGAGCCATGTTGAGTCAGTATAGATATTATACCTTGATACTCTGGCCAGTTTTTGTGTTTAACTGGGATTACATAAGGACAAATCAGCCTTTTCTAAACATCAGACAATATCTTCTTCAGAGTTCTTTGAGATAAAATGGTTTATAGAAACCTAGAGGCAGAAGGAACCTTGAATGACATCTCTGTCTCTCTGACTCTATCTCTCTCTCTGTCTCTTGATCTCTGTCTCTCGGTTTCTCTCTCTCCAATTGTGAGTAGGCTAAGACACTTGCCTCTTGTCCACCTAAGATTTTATGTATCTGGAGCCTGGGATCTCTTCAATAAAACAAAAGCTTTGGGAGCTTCATACTGCTCTGAACATTCATCAAGACCTGATACTGGTTTCAGAAGCTGTGCTTTTGAAATTGTGCATGCCCTGGAGTTTATATGTGATGGGTCATCAATGTTTTAATAAGCTTGTAATCAGGGTCTTATGAACCATTGATTCCAATGTTTTCAAGGAAATGGAATAGATCAGAGCATCAAATAATTTTGGAACCTGTAATCTTTTTAAATAAATTTACAATATCTTTTGAATAATTTGTGTTTGTGGTTTTGTAGCATTTACTTAGTCTCATTATGAGGCAGGAAGTTAGTTAAGAAATACATCAAAGCATGCATTACTGTACCTCTATTTATCTTTCAAATGAAGAGGCCAAGAGTGGATTTTATTAGCCTGCCTTTGTAACTATTGCAGACTATTGTTGACTGTTAATAGATGAAATTACACTTCAATTTTTCAAGTCCTATTTTTTATACTAGAAAATTCAGTATTTTTTTCTCTCTTCTCTCTCTTCTCCTCTTTTCTCCCCTCTATTCTCTCCTTTCTCCATCCATACAAAAATACACACACACACACATGCACATGCACACACACACACATACACACACATACACTCTAACATCTGTGGCCATTATACAGATGGTGGCTTAAATAAAGATATGGTTTCTGACATTAAGAAACAGTATAGTTCTTGTTCACTGAGAACTTTCCCCCCTACTGTGGGCATTCACGTTGGCTTCATGTAACATTCCTTATAGTTGTGAATGTATACACTTCAGAAAGTTCTCTTAGCTACAATATGGGAAGACATGTCATAGTCATCCAATCCTGGATGAATATCCAACACCTATTCTTACATTATACCCTTAGCAGGACAAGAGGCCAAATGCTAGAGCCCTAATGTCATGTTCAAATCCTTCATATGACCCTTTTCCAGTCAGAATTAAAATAGATTGTCATGAGTCACCAAACTCCCTTCATAGATTTCCTCTTAAACTGCCCCTATGCAACCCTCATTTGCTCTTTCCTTTAAGGATGTGGATTCCTTACGAAGAAGAAAGGCCTCCACTTAGAATAGTTCTGACTCATCTTAAAGGCTAGGAGTAGGCTAGGAATCTTGTGAAGATGTATCCCACTTCCTAGAATTTGGGAGGTGATTGGCTTGAGGCATTCCTTCCTTGCGTTCACAAACTGGGAATGAGCACATTTCAGCCTTCTAAAGATAAGGATAAGAAAAAAAAAAAGGATGACACATGACATTCTTGTCCTTTAAGTGGTTATCTTCATCGTAAAGGGTGTTAATTTAAAAATATGTTTAGTAAAATGGGAATGGAATAATAATACAGTAAAAAAATACAAACTGACAATCAAAATAAAATAATTTGAAAATGTAATGGAAAAATCGAAACAAAATACAACCAGAAGTCTAATTTGGGAATATTTGAGTTATAAGATTGACAGTCCTCCACAACTTTACCTCATAGGATGTTGCTTTAGACTTACATATTCTTCTTTTCAAATTTGCTTACCAAAATTCCTAGTTTCCCTCAGTGATGGAGGGAATGAGCCAGAAAAGAAAACCTTCACCTTAGTGTGGTGTGTTGTTACCTTTCCCTAAACCATATTAAACCCTTTCAAATACTGTAGTCAAGCAATTGACTCTCACAGATCTGTTCTCACATCAGGAAATCCAGCTCTCTGACTTTGGACTTTAAGGATTTTATTTGTAAAACAAAACAAAACAAAATGATAATAAAAAAACTAAAAAAAAAAAAAAATAACCCAAACTCTTCATTTTTGAATAACACTGTGTCTAAAATGAAAATGATAATTAAAAAGGGTAATCAAAAAAAAAATACATGTAAAAGAAAAAAAAAAAACCCACCACCAACAACAAAACAAAATTCCTTTTGAAAAGTAGGGAAAGTAAAGTTCTGAACATTTGAGGCCATTTCATTTCCACGTCAGAGCCTCTGAGGACAGACGAGGCCCTGTTCTGACAGCTGGGAGACCCTGCTTTGAGGACAGGCAAATGTTTGCTCTGAGAATTTCTGAAAGTGCAGGTGTGATTAAAAAATAAACAAACTCTGAAATTAAAATGAAGGAAAACTATGCAATTCCACAGCAAATTAGATAATTTAGAAATGGCACTGTTGCTTTAAATCTGCCAAATGGGATGTTGTTTCTCTCTTTTTCTGGTACCCCTTTTATCAGTTTTAAAATGATTTTCCTTCTTCACAGATATAGAAACACAATGTTTTGCATGATATCTTTGTCGTGAGTGGAAAGACAGAAAGGATTTTTCTAGCACTTTCTTGCTGGTCCATGTAACTCACAGCAGTGCTTTACTTGGTGAAGTCTTCTCTGTGGTTTTCTGGTTCATGTTAATAACTCATGACCAAGAGAGCCACAGGAAGGGCCAATGATCTTTGAATTGCTCTTGCATTTTTAGTCGATGTTATTCATGTAGTTACTTTTTATTCTATTTTTCTTCCCATAACACATTGTTTTTTTCCCCCTCTTTCTCTTTGTGTCTTTGTATATTTACTTGTTATAAAAATCTGCTACATCTATAAATAGACTAAGTGATAGCCATGAGCAGGTGATAACATGAAATATGATTAATTTTTTTCTGAATAAGGTAGGAATCCATTGCTATAGAATGCAAAGACAGAAAGCATCACTGAAGTGGTTAAGTTCTCAAGCCTTCCCCCCTCTGGGGGCAGACTTTGAGTGAGGATAGCTGATAACAGTTCTCCAAAGGGAGTCTTGTGGGTCTGTAACAGTGGTTTAGTACAGCAGTAGGCATGCTCACATCATATTAATGTATAAAAAGCAATCAAATCCACTTTCTCTATTTCATTGAATTATGGAAAACTCCTTGTAAAGAATTAATGATGAATTCATATTGGATAATTTTATTTGGGGTTAGCCTATGACTTGGTAACCTAAGGTATTTTTCAGGAAAAATTTCCAGGAGATATTTTCTTAGTTTAGTGTGACACACTGAGTTGTAAAGTTATAATGAGATTGGATTATTCTAGCACAGTTAGGAGAAAATTAAAGAGATGATTTAGCAGAGTGCTTAGGGGAGTATGTTTAGAATTAGACATACTTGAAACTGAACTATAGTTATGGTACTTGCTAAGTTTATGACCAGGTTGATTGACTTCTCTGAACCTTTATTGATTCATTTATAAAACACGAATAGCAATGATGCTTCTTAATATGGTCGTGTGATTCAGTGATAACAGTAAATGTAATATACTTAACATACTATTTTTTAAGACATATATTAGCTATAACCATGAAAGACAGCAAGTGGGGAATAGAGAGGGAAGACTTCTGGTAAGGACTGACAGGCTGGGGACCAAAGGTGCCTTGGAGTTTCCTGTAAGATTTTATTTGAGATATGATAATTTTTAAGCAATTGGGATCAGTCAGTAATGTCAGATTAAAGTTAATTTAGGAGATTGTACATTATTTTTATTGTTTCAATAATTGAGTTTTAAGGATGAATAAAGAGCAGAAGTTGTTAAAATTTGCTTTTTTAAATATAGCAGTGGAGCAACTTTTAGATCCTGCATGCAAAATGCTTCTGATGGAAGTGCAATGCTTAAATGTTTTGATTACAGAACTGCTGAAGGCCTTTCACATGCACGAAGCTCTTTATAAAATGATGTACTGTTTCATTACCAAGCAGAAAATCTTATCAATAAATATGTTGTTACCAGACCACACAAGGATTCAAGGAGGAGTTTGTGGGTGGTTGTTCAAAGACTGATTTGAACATGATTTTTTGATCTGAGGAAGCAAGCAAGTTGTCTTTAAGTCGAAAGCATTATTGGTGTTCACAGTCCCTTCTGGCTAATGCTGGAATAACTTGGGGTCAAGGGAGATAATCTCATTTTACTAGTTGCCTGTATAGATTGCGGGGGATATTTCAGGGAGAGATTTAATGCCAGGGAACTTATTAACAGAAAGCTCTTACTTGGCAGTGGGAAGACTGCACACTGAAAAACAACATTATGGTTTAATGTCAGCCACTCAGACAAAGCACTGGGGGTTTTGCTGTTCATTGGAAGACTTTGAGGAAGCTAATAAAATACATTAGAAGCAGGTTGTTCAAAATGGTTCTAAAAATGGAAAAGAACCCAAATGTTTATTGCGGCAATTTTATTGCCGGGAAACATGGGCTTTATGACCACAGTGTTTGTAATATATGCATTTGGGTCTCTGGGGAATTTCAGACTGGTGAGAATTATTTGGATTGCATGAGCATAATTATGTTACAATTTGAAAGCTAAATCGCTTTTTGTTTTTTATCATACATTTTATTTTATTAATCTTTTAGGTGGGAGCAGCTCATGAGGAAAGCTGTAAGCCTGCCAAAGGCAGGAGCTGGGGGCCATCCAAGATACCTTCATTATTGCCTAGTAAATCCAGACTCTTGTCAGCTGAGAGTTCTCCTTTTGGTGATACTTGTGTGGCATCTGTGCTGACTTCCCCAGAGTTGTCAGTTCACTAAAGATTCTTGTCAGATCTATTCAGTTTCTCGCATGGGGCCTTCCTGGTTTGTTGCTGGAGAATCTCTTGCCTCAAATTTTTATTATGCATTTTTCAGAATTGGGAGGCAAAATTTCTTCCAAGGGTTAATTAGCTGACATCCCAGCATCTAGCAGCTTTTCTCTGTCTTGGCTCTTTGCCTTACACTGGCAAGATGTAGCAAAAATGTTTTGGCAATAGTGGTTACTGGAGCAAGTGGTGATCGTTTACCTCTTTGCTACTTTTTTCAGAAATAAGTACTAAGATCTAGGGAGGTATCACTGCCAACTCTCCACTATGACCAACAAGATAGAACGTGGCTACTTAAAAGGTGTGTATTGTGTAGCTACTAAACACCAAATACCCCACTCCAGATAGGATCTGTGTTGGCACACCCACAGAACTTCTCCAAAGAATGGTGAAAATTCTGTATTTAGAGAGGTATAATATTTTTCAGAGTTTTCCTTTATGATCTCACCATCACTTTTAATCAATTAACTTCCTGAGTACCTTTTATTAATTTGTGAGGGATATAGTAAGATAAAATGTGGCGGCTGGCCTCAGTGGATTGCGAGCTCATCGTAGAGAGTACTTTACACAGATATAATCACAGTGAAGCAATAAATGGCCTTATATTGTTAAGTGCTAAATTATGAGATACGGGGTGAAGTTGCTTCAGAAGATCAGAGGTGGGGAATATCAGTTAGTCAAACTCAGGGATGGTCCTGAAAGTTGATCAAGTATACAAGTTTAGGTAATTTAAAATCTGAAGAGTTCCTAGGCACATATGGGGGAGAAAAATGAAGAAAGCAGCCGAAGAACAGAAGATTTGATGCTGAGAGAATGCGAGGGAACTGGGATGAATGGAAAAGGTGTGTACAAACCAAAAGCATTCATTATTTTCAGAATTGTTTTCAGGGCTAGAAAGCACTTCAGTCTAAGATCTGGGCAAGACTGCTACACAGAACGAGTTCACATGCAAAGTTCCTATCCCATAATTCAATGTCAAAGACAGGCTCCTTTCCCTTGGGTGATAAATTACCTTCTTATTGCTAATCTTGTTTTGAATTCTCTGCACGCTGAGCTAGAACTAGACAAAATTGAATGAGTATTTTTTTTTTTATCCCTCACACTTTATCCCAGGGTGGAACCCCCTTTTTTCCTGGCTATAAGTTATTTAACACCATGGTCTTCTCAGAACAGTTTAAATTGTTACAGTGAAAGATTTTTGTTGATTAATTAATGAAAATAGAACCACCATCCCAAAGCATTTTGTGTAGTATTTAATGTTGTACATCACATTGGAAAGATACTTTGAAAATAATATTGGGCATCCTTTATATTTTTCTAGTTTCCCTTTACTTACATAAAACTTTATGTTGACTATAAATGATCAAGGAACAGCAATTCCGTATAACAGATGGGAACCACGAGTTTCCCAGACATTAAATGGTTTGGAATTGCAAAATCATTGAAAAGGATTTTCTTGATTTTCTTCATTCTCACCCAAATTCTTTTTCTAAATTTTCACTGTTCTTCCTAAATGTCCCTTTCTCCATGATTACCATGTTCTCGTCTAAATCTCCAATTTTCCCTTGCTGTATGTAGCATACATGGAGTAGACTGGCATTTTCTGGAGGCAGCAAAGCATAGTGTTTGAGAGGGAAAGCCCTGGAGTCAGAGAGATCTCGTGCTGAGACCTGCCTCTGTGTTTCATGGCAGAATGATCTGGTTACTCGACTTTTCTGATTTTCAGTTCTCTTACCTGTAAAATGGATATAGTAATAGTGCTTACATAGGAGATTCTTGTGAGGATTAAATGAGATCTGGTATGCGAAATGCTTAATACAATGCTTGCTATATAATAAATATTAAATAAACATCACCAATTATTAATAACTATATAATAAAAATCTATTGTGTTTTCCTAAGGTTTATTATGTACTTGTTTTCATGTAAATAGCTAGAAAAATCACAATAAAATCATGCCTATTAATTTATAAATTTGACAAAAACTGGTGGTAGTTAAGCGATAGCAGTTTATAAGAGCAGTATAATTTTATAGTATGTATTTATTAAACACTTTCGAGACTGACTTTAGAATTTATACAATGGGTAACCTTAAATATGTCACCTAACTGAACTGAAAATGTTTCAAAAAATGTATTCAATGTTGTGAATTTGGGTACTTAATTAAATGCCTAATTGTTTCAAAAACTAGAAAAGTCACTAAACCGTATACAAGACCTCAGAGACACCGTAAGAGAAAAACTAAGAGGGGAAACATAAAACAGGAAAGCATGGAACTCTGGGTCAATGGAGACAGTCAGAAAGTATGAAGGGAGAGAAGAATGATTGGCTATGAAAAAATAGAGCAAATCCCTGTGAGGTAGAGTCATTAGAAGTAAAAGATGCAAATAATCAAGCTCCTTTCATCTTGAAAAACCTTAACAGGTAGAGTGTACATATTAAATGTGAGCACTGCAATATAAGATTTTTCACAAGGGAGGTAAATATATTGAATAAACACTCTGACTATTCTCATGGTGAAAATGTTCATTCATTTCAATGTTCCAAACACCTACAGCATTGTGAGAAGTGGCTTCAGGGATGTAGTGGAATAATATCCACCACCACAAAAATAAACTACAGGAAATACCAGGGAGAGTCCACCTCATCATGATGTTCACCTCTTTGGGAGCTGAAATGAAATATGTGCCTTAATTTTCCCACAAATTGCCATGTGTTGTTCTTCCAACAGCTCCATCACTGGGCTCGTTAAGGGTAGATTCTGAGAACAGGAGAATGAATTATGCTTGGAGTGAACCACATAAATAAACAATTTGCTTTTATATATTATTACCAGTAAATGTTTGTTGGATAAATGAATTAAAATTTGTTCAAACATTGTATGTTATGTTGAGTACAGCTATTAATAGTTTTTTTATGCTTTTTGGTGTACTCTGCTTAATGTTTTAAAGAGATTGCTACGAGGGATACCAATGCTACAGGATATTATAATAATAGGTGTTAATAAAAATGTTTAAAAGACTTTCATAGTCAAATATGTTTAGGCTGTGCTGGCTTATGTAATATTAAGTAGATTCATTGACTGTAGGATTTGGAGACTTTCAATGCTAATATGCTCTGTGAATTACCAAGAAGGCTATATTGCTAAGCCTATTTCACTACAGCATAAGTATTAAGAAGAGAGTATCACGTAGACCTAATGTTCTACCAAACACAGTGCTAAAACCCTAGCAATAGGCTTTGGTATTTACGGTGTCACTAACTCGTGGGCAGCTCCCAGAAGCCCATGATATGAGATAATTTGTAATTTCGTCAAAGTCAGTATCGGAATTTCAGGCACTGTAGAGGAAGTCATTTAGTTAATTAGTGAGCCAGCTATTCCCTACATCCTCAATTTTTCTTCCTGCTGATGTCACCCTTTTGAATTAATAAAGCTTTGTTTCTTTTTGGAA
>RJWJ010024308.1:0-24955 GCA_004363605.1 Indri indri | reverse complement strand
AGCTCCATGCTCAGTTTGGAGGCCTGCCATGGTGGGAGTGCCCCTTTGCAGCCTGGCTTGCAGTGTCCACAGGGAAGCATGGGGCCCTGACCTTTCCCCACATGTGGATGTTTCCCCCAGATACCTTCCCATCTTGCTGAGTAGCTCACCCCACATCCCTCTCCTTCACTTTGGGTTTCTCCAGTCAGTTTTTTAGTTTTGTAAAGAAAAACTCATTATATAGTCAAATCTGCTGGTATTTTTCATGATTTATTCCCTTATTTTCTTCTGTCATTTATCCTTGATTGACTCATTAATGTGATTATTTTGGTCAAAGAAGAACCATACTGATCTTGAAAATTGGCAGAAGATAAATTTGTAGAGTGTTTGTGTTTGCCCAGTCCATTTCAAGGGATCCTGTGAGATGACCCAATGTAAGCCTTGGATTTTCCAAACAAAGTAGAAAAAATCATCTTGATTTCCTCTGAAGAAAGGGCATCAGAAGCAATATCTGTCCACTACTTAGAGATTTGGAAAGTGATGATGATTCTACCCATTGTTGTTAGAGAATACAGCATTTCCAGTATAGGAGGTGTGTGTGTTTGTGTGTGTGTGTGTGTGTGTGTGTGTGTGTGTGTGTGTGTGTGTGTATTGGATGTGGGAGTGTGAGTGGGGCATAAACCAGAATAAAGCAAACTGGTTGTAGAGGCTAGGTAAGAATAGACAACAATAAAGATTCGGGGTGTATTCTTTAAATTATAACAATTAATGCCCCTTACTTAGGAAAGAATGCAAATTCTCTCAAATATCCTTATTATTCTAAATTCCACAGTGACATGCTCTTCTATTATATACAATATTGCATGCAAAGGAAACTGCCAAACTGAAGGGATGTTGTTTTCTCTTTGTTCATCCTTCTTAAAACATTCTTTTAAGTTATTTTGACATTCAGCTACTTAAAAGTAGAAGCCTGAACAAAATAATTTAATGCTGGATCTATATGATGCCAGGATTTGGATAAAATAAACAATGTTATTACCTAAATGTTCTATAAAACACTGTAATAAATGTATTCTAGAAGGTGGTAGAAAATAATTACAGCTGTTCAAAAATTCTTGCTGTAAAGTTGAGATATTCTGTATTTTTTTTAATGATCTTGGTCTAACCAGCTTGTATTTTATTAAAAATTCTCTACAAAAATCTATATCCTTCCTACTGCAAACCTGGCAACATACTTAATGGCATTATCTGATAAACACAAATTTAAATCAATGAAGTGGAGTCTGAATTGAGGAAGCAAATTTGATGGAGGAGAGCATAATTTCTTTTTTGGCTTAGGGAGTATGGCATAAGATTTCCCTTCCTGCCTGGGCTATGAGGTGGGAATAGGAATGGATGGAAATTGGGGTCATAATATGTCATGAATTCTCATGATAAAAGAAAAGTAGTAAACATCTTTGGCTTCCAAATATCCATTTCTTTAGTTTCAATGTGTGGGGAAATGGGCTTGATTTTTAAATTACATGATTTGTACCTTGAGTTCATTGTGTTCTCCTTTCTTTGTAGTAAAATAGGAATAGGGATTCATTATGTTTTTTCCTTGGCTAACAGTTGTTTTATTTGAGGCAGCTGGATCAAGAACATAAAGGTTTTTCCAGTGGAACAAAAATTTAGAGGGACTTACATGGAGAGCAGGGATAAGACTTTGAGAACAACCTAACTACAAAATATATTACAAGGCTATAGTAACCAAGACAGCATGGTATAGGTATAAAAACAGACACATAGATCAATGGAACAGAATACAGAACCCCAAAATAAATACACATATTTATATAAAACTATTTTCACAAAGGTGCCAAGAACATACATTGGAGAAAGGACATCCTTTTCAGTAAATGGTGCTGGGAAAACTGGATATCCATATGTAGAAGAACTGGACCCCTATCTCTTACCATATACAAAATCAACTGAAAATGGATTGAAGAGTTAAATGTAAGACCTGAAAATATTAAATATAAAACTACTAGAATTAGACATAGGGGAAACATGCCAGGACATTGGCTTAGGCAAAGATTTTGTGGCTCTGACCTCAAAAGCACAGGCAACAAAAGCAAAAGTACACAAATGGGACTCTACTAAACTAAAAAGCTTCTGCACAACAAAGGAAATAATCAACAGAGTAAAGGGACAACATGTCAAATGAGAGAAAATATTTGCAAACTATTCATCCAACAAGGGATGAATATCCAGAATATACAAGAAACTCAAACAACTCAACAGCAAAAAACCCGATAATTCCAATAAAAAGTGGTGAAATACATGAATAAACATTTCTCCAATGAAATCATACAAATGACCAACATGTATATGAATAAATGCTCAACATCATTAATCATTAGGGAAATGCAACTCAAAACCACAATAAGGTATCATTTTACTCCAGTTAGAACAGATGCTAGTGAGGATGTGGAGAAAAGAGTACACTTATATACTGTTGGCGGGGATGTAAATTAGTAAATCCATTATGAAAAACAGTGTGGAGATTTCTCAAAAAACTAAAAATAGAACTGCCATAAGATCCCACAATCCCACTACAAGGTATCTATCAAAAGGAAAGGAAATCGGTACATTAAAGGGATACCTGCATTTCCATGTTTATTGTAGCACTATTCACAATAGCCAGGATATAAAATCAATTTACATGTTCATCAACAGATGAATGGATACAGAAAATGTGATATTATATATATTATATATACACACATCCAGTCAATGGATTACTAGTTGGCCATGTAGAAATCCCATTGTTTGTAGCACAATGGATGGAAATGGAAGTCATTATGCTAAGTGAAATAAGCCAGACACAGAAAGACAAGTATTACATAACAAATATTTCATAAAAGAAGAGAATAGAATGATAGTTACCGGAGGCTGGGAAGGGTGTGTGTGTTGGGGTGCAAGGGATAAAGAGAGGTTGCTTTATGGGTACAAACATACAGTTAGGTAGAATAAATAAGTTCTAATGTTTGATAGTAGAGGAGGGTGATATAGTTAACAATGTATTGTGTATTTCAAAATAGCTGCAATAGAGGGCTTGAAATGGTCCTAACACATGGAATGATAAATACTCGAGGTGATGGATACCCTAAATACTCTGACTTGGTAATTACACATTCCATGCATTTAACAAAAATATCATATGTACTCCATAAATATGTACAAATATTATGTACCAATAAAAAATTTAAGAAAACCCCAAAAGTCTAAGAAGTGTCAAACCATCAGGACTTTTCTAAAAATGATTATTAAAATATATTTATGACAAATACTTAAGGAAATTAAATTGACCTAAAAAATTAAGAAATAAAAATCTTGAGAACTATTGGAAGTAGCTTTCAGTGCATTTTTGTGAGTGAATAAGAGAGGCTCCTGCTTTTCAAACCTGATTACAGTAATAAAAGAGGGAAAGGATTGATGGAGACTAGTAAAAGGCAGAACACCAAGTGTGTTGTTTTTACCAGTGAGGTGTGATACATGAGAAACAATCAAATATTCATTACAACAATTTTAGGCATTAGAACAACATTGAAGTCTTCTTGCTTTTTAAATACACAGAACAAAGAAGTCTATCCTTGAAAGTTCTGGTAAGAGTCATAAGTTTTACAAAGCAACTAGATAACAATCAACATGATGACTAGAACAGTATTTCACATATCAATACTAACATTAAATGTGAACAGTCTTAATGATCCCCTTAAAAAATGTAGATTGACTGAATAGATTAAAGAAAACCCAAACATATGGTGTCTCCAAGAAACCCATTTAACTCGCAAAGATTCTTATAGATTCAAGGTAAAGGGGTGGCAAAATATACTTTGTGCAAATGGAAACCAAGAGTGAGCAGGAGCAGCTATAGTCATATAGACAAAATTAAATCAACAATGCTAACAAAAAGACAAAGACAGTCATTATATGATGATAAAAGAATCAATTCAAGAAGAAGATATAACAGTCCTAAATATACATGCTCCTAACACAGAAGCTCCCAAATTCATAAAAACAAATGCTACTAGATCTAAGGAAAGGAAAAACAGCAACATCATAATAGCTGGGGACTTCAACACTCCACTAACAGAACTAGACAGATCATAGAGGCAGAAGATCAACAAAGAAACACTGGATTTAAGTGGGACTCTAGAACAAATGGACCTAACAGACATTTATAGAACATTGTACCCAAAACCTGCAGAACATACATCCTTCTAATCAGCACATGGGACATTTTCCAAGATTGATCACATGCTATGCCACAAAACAAGTCTTAGCAAATTTACAAACCATACCTACAAGGAATGCCTGGCACCCATTCTCCTGAAACTGTTTCATAACATCAAGAAGAAGGGAAACCTCTCCAACTCCTGCTACGAAGCCAGTATCACCTTGATACCAAAGCCAGGAAAGGACACAACAAAAAAGGAATACTACAGACCAATACCCCTTATTGACATAGATACAAAAATCCTCAAGAAAATAATAGCAAATAGAATTCAACAGCACACCAAAAAGATAATTCACCATGATCAAGTGGGTTTTATCCCAGGGAGGCAAGGAAGTTTCAAAGAACACAAACAAATGAATGTGCTTCATCACATGAACAGAAGTAAAAACAAAGACTATATGATCAGTTCAATAGATGCAGAAAAAGCATTCAATAAAACCTAGAACCCCTTGATGGTAAAAACCTTCAACAAGCTAGGCATAGAGGGAAAACTCTCAAAATAATAAAAGCTATATATGACTAACCCACAGCCATCATCATACTGAATGGGGAAAAGTTGAAAGCATTCCCCCTAAGCACCAGAACAAGACAAGTATGCCAGCTGTTACCACTTCTATTTAACATAGTACTGGCAGTCCTAGCCAGAGAAGTCAAGCAAGAGAAAGAAATAACAGGCATCCAACTCAGTAAAGAGGAGGTCAAACTACCCCTGTTTGATGATGATATGATCTTATATCTAGAAAACCCTAAAGACTTTACTAAAAAACCTCCTAGAATTGACAAATGAATTCAGCAAAGTCTAAGTTTGCAAAATCTATGAACAGAATTCATAGCATTTCTATATCCTAATAACAGTCAAGCTGAGAGTCAAATTTGGAATGCAATACCCTTTACAATAGCTACAAAGGAAATAAAATACCTAGGAGTATACTTAACCAGGCAGGTGAAAGATCTCTACAAGGAGATCTATAAAACACTGATGAAAGAAATCAGAGATGACACAAACAAATGGAAAAATATCCCATGCTCATGAAACATTGTTAAAATGTCCATACTGCTCAAAGTGATTTACAGGTTCACTGCAATTCCCATCAAAAATACCAGTATTATTATTCACAGATCTAGAAAAAACAACTCTAAGCTTCATATGGAACCAAAAAAGAGCCCAAATAGCCAAAGTAATTCTAAACAAGAAGAGCAAATCTGGAGGCATCACATTATCTGATTTTAAATTATACTACAAGCCTACAGTAACCAAAACATACAGCATGGCACTGGTATTAAGGTAGAGACATAGACTAAGGGAATAGAATGGAGAACCCAGAACTAAAACTATAGAGCTATGACTGACTGCTTTTTGACAAAGCAGACAAAAGCATACACTGGGGAAAAGACACCCTATTCAATAAATGGTGTTGGGAAAATTGAATAGCCACATGTACAAGAATGAAGCAGAATCCCTATCTCTCACCAAATACAAAAATTGCTTCAAGATGCATCAAAGACCTAACTGTAAGACCTGAAACCATAAAAATTCTGGAAGAAACCATTGGAAAAAGTCTTCTAGACATCAGCCTAAGCAAAGAATTTATGACTAAGACTCCAAAGGCAAATACAGCAACAATCAAAGTAAATAAATGGGAGTTAGTTAAATTAAAAGCTTTCTGCAGAGCAAAGGAAATAATCAACAAAGTAAACAGAAAATCTATAGAATGGGAGATGTTTGCAAACTATTCATCAGACAAAGAACTAATATCTAGAATTTACAAAGAACTCAAACAAACCAACAAGAAAAAAAAAACCATTAAAAAGTGGGCAAAAGTTGTGAACAGAGTTTTTTTGAAAAGAAAATATGCAAATGGCCAACAGACATGAAAAATGCTCAACATCACTAATCATCAGAGAAATGCAAATTAAAACAATGAGATACAACCTTACCCCTGTCAGAATGGCCATTATAAAAAATCAAAAAACAACAGCTGTTGGCATGAGTTCAGTGAAAAAGGAATGCATATACACTGTCAGTGGGACTATAAATTAGTACAATCTCTATGGAGATTCCTCAAAGAACTAAAAGTAGACTTTTCAACCCAGCAATCCCACTACTGGGTATCTACCCAAAGGAAATGAAGTCATTATATAAAGAAGACACTTGTACCTGAACGTTTATTGCGGCACAATTCACAATTGCAAAGATATGGAATCAACTTAAGTGACCATCAATTGTTGAGTAGATAAAGAAAATGTGGTGTGTGTCACACACACACACACACACACACACACACACACACTATTGAGTACTACTCAGCCATAAAATGGAAAGAAATAATGTCATTTGCAGCAAGTTTGATGGAACTGGAGAACATTATCCTAAGTGAAGTATCTCGGGAATGGAAAAACACATATCACATGTTGTCATTAATAAGTGGGAAACAAATGATGGGGCACACATGGTCATAAAGTGGTATAAAGGATATTGGATTCTAAGAAGTGGGGACAGCGGGAAGCGGGGCAAGGGATAAAAGCTTACCTATTGGGTACAATGTACACTGTTCTGGTCATAGGCACCCTAAAAACCCTGACTTCAGCATTATACGGTTCATCCATGTAACTAGAACACTTGCTCCCCCTAATATTTTGAAATAAAAAGTATAAAAAATAGAGTCATAATTTTTAGGTAGGATGTTATTTTCTGACCTCTTCTAATATTCTCTCCAACTCACTCTTCTCCAGACAGTCACTTGTTTGCTGTTCTCAAACATGCTGATAACTCCACCTCGGGGCTTTGGCCCTGGGTATTACCTTTCATAGACTGCTCTTCTTCAGATACTCTTGTGGCCTATCTGCTCATCCTTCAAGTCTTTGCTCAAAAGTCATTTTGCCATTGAGGCTTTCCCATTAGATGATGCAAGCAGGTTCCTCCTTTCACTCCAGCTGACAATCCCTTCCTCCACACTCTCCCCATCCTCTTTACTTTGCTGCACTCTATTTTTGCATAGCACTTTTGATCTTCTAACACATAGTGCATTTTGGTTATTTTCAACCTTTACTATTTATGGTCTGTTGCCTTCTCCCTCCACCCCTCCATCTCGAGATGGAATGCTAAGCCTCAGGAGAGCAAGGATTTTTGCTTTTCTTTTCATGAATGTGCCCAAAATAACTAGGATAATGCCTGACATGTAAAAGGCACAAATGATACTCAATTAGGGTTTGTTAAAATGAATAAATGAAGGATTATGCAATCCACATGTATCAGGAAGTACATATCAGCTAAGGAAGGCAATAGTGAGATTTTCATATACAACTGCTGTGAGGTACAGAAACAGGAAACCAAAGAGACTGAAGGTTTGTTTTGTTGCCTGGGAGAAAAACTTATCTAGAATCTAGTCCTTTTACAACACACTTCACAGTGTTTCTTGAGATTAATAATATCTTGCCTTTACATGATGCTTCACAATTTTTTCTCAAAGGTCTGTGTCATATGTTAGTTCATTTTAATACCTATTTTACAATAAGAAAACCAAAGCTCAGAGAGGCAAAAACTTGCTCAATGTATCGTATGCAGCAAATGTGACCTCATAGAAGGTTACCCAGGCTTTCTGATTCCATAGCTCTCTCATCATACAGAGAAGACATAAGGCACTACACCATTTAGAGGACACAAAGCAAAAGACAGAGGGGTGTGTGTGTGTGTGCATGTGTGTGCACGTGCATGCCTGTATGAGGGCATGCAATGTGATATCTGCCCACAGACCAAGATCAGAGGATGAGAACAGAGACAGATTGTTAGAGATAAAGGAGAACATTGCCATTTACAATAACCTACATTTATTGTTCAGTATTCAAAACATGTTTTAAAAGCTTAAAATGTCTCAAAGTATATTTCGTAGGGTTCATTTATGCCATATAATTTAGATTTTGTAAGGTGATTTGTAATTATTTTGTCTCTTTTTTTATCATGTAACTATAAACTATTTGGAAAATTATCAACACTCTGAAATTTTGTCACTATTTTCCAATAGTTCTCAGCTCTCTGTGAACTCTCAATATTAGAGAGAAATTTTTGCTCTTTGTTATCAGATATTTTATTTCTGGGATACACAGCTGTTAACTGTAAAACTATTCTTTAAGTGTTAACCTTTAATCATTTAGTCATTTCATTTCTATTTTCTCCCTTAGCAGCTGTTCTATTGATTGTCTAGAAATTTTCTCCTCTATATTTAAAATTAAAACAGGAAGTGCAAAAATAAAAGGGTTATATGTAAAAAAGGATGGTGGAATTATAAGAACACAAATGTTGTGCTCTAAGAAACCGGTATGTATATGCTCTAAACACACATTTGCAATATGTGTATACACAAATTAATACTGACTTTATTGAAGTGATTCAGGAAAAACATCAAGAACATTAAGTGTGTACTACATGCTAGTCACTTTGCTAAACGCTGAAGCAAAGTTTCAGGAAGTTGGTATAGTATTGCTATCTTTATTTTACAGATGAGGAAACGGAATCTCAGGGAAGTAAAGTAACCTGGTAAAGGTCCTACAGCTATTAAGTTGCAGATGAAGTTTGAATTGAGGTTTGTCTTGATTTCAAAAGGCTTGTGTCTCTCCTCCTATTTCTTTGTTTCCTGAAATATTTTAGACAGAAACTGTACAGAAAAAATGAGACTCATGTCCCCATAACCTAGCATAAAGAATAGAACATGACAAATCTAGTTGGACCCTGTAATGATACCTCCCAATCACATTCCTCCTCTTTTCCTTCTCAGTCTTGAATTTGTGTTTATCACTGGCATTTATGTATTTATATCTTTACTACATCTGTATGTGTCTCAAAGTAATATTTAGTGTTGACACGCATTTAGATTTTATATGCTATAGTAGAAATTTATATTCTTATTCAACATTATTTTCATTGCTTTTGTTTTTCATTTCATTTCTTTGTTTGAATATGGCAACTTTAAAGTCACTCTAAAAGCTGGAAACAACCTAAAACATCTACCAACAGAAGATGGATAAAAATTGGCATTTTCCTGATAAGTATTCATATAGAATTTTTTCATATATTTACCAGCAATTAATATTTACTCTACTATGTATTGCTAGTTAAGTATTTTGCCCTTTTGTTCTATTGAGTTGTTCATTTTTTTATTATTAATTTCAGGATGGTTGCAGATATAATCTATGTAGCTTCCTGAGTTAATTTTTCTATTTATTATATTTCTTGATATACTGATATTTTTCTTATGTTTAAAGAAAAATTTTATTTCTTTTTCTGTAAATTGTTCATATTCTTTGCCAACTTGCCCATTTTTCTATTGGAGCTTTTTGTCCCTCCCTAAACTTTTTTTTTTTTTAAATTTTAAGAGCTATTGGCTATTTGTTTGTGGTCTGAATTTCATGTACTTTTTCCTACTTTTGTGGTTTGTCTTTTGATGTGCTCTTTTTTTACCTTATAGAAGAAAATTTTTATGAAATATAATTTATCGATTTTTTATGGCATCTGAAATTTGAGTTATAGTTAGAAAGGCCTTCCTTATAACATTATAAAGAAATTTACTTATGTTTTCTTCTTGTATTTTTATGATCTTACTTTTTACATTTATATCTTACATCCTATGAGAATTGATCTTAGTTTAACTAAGCCTTATCTTGGCTACTCAGTTGTTTCAACATCATTTATTAAAAAGTCAATTTTTATCTTACTGATTTGAGGTGTCACTGAATTCTCATGTACATTTGAATCTGTTTCTGAACTTTTTATTGCCTTCTTTTGGTTTGTCTATTTATGTAATATTACTACACTATTTTAAAGATCAGAGCTTTATAATATAACTTAATATATGATAAAGTTAGTTGCTCCTCATTGCCTTTCTTTTTAAAAGTTTTCCTAAAACTTTTTAGGAAAAGTTTCTAATTTTTCTAAATGAACTTTAGCATTAGTTGGCCATTTCTTTAAAAAAATCCTTTGGGAATTTTATTGAGATTTGGTTGAATTTATGAGTTAACTTAGGTGGAATTCATATCTTAGTAATGATATGTTTTCCCATCTAAAAACATGGAATGATATTTCATTTATTCAAATCTACTTTGGGGTCCTTTAGGAGTACTTAAGTTTTTGTAATATGAATTATGGATTTCAAGAAAGTTATGTTTACAGTTATTTTAGAAATAACTGTTTATAACTAATTGTTTTATCTTTTTTATTGCCATTTCGAATTGGGTCTTTTCCTTTATTTCATCTGCTATCAGGTTATTGTTTATATAAATACAGACTAATAGTACCTTTATATTAACTTGATACCCCATTATCTTATTGAATTTTCTTATTGTTTATAGTTTATAGTAAATTTTCTTGGGGTTTTCTATTATACCACATATCATCTGCAAACAGTGATAGTTTTACTTTCTTCTTTAAAATATTGGTATGTGTAATTCCTTTTTTATTTTTATCACATTGGTTAATTCTTCAAGTATAATTTTAAATAGCAGTGATGAATACACATCTTTGCCGTCTTCTTAGGTGCAAATAAATGCCAATGTTTAGCCTTTCACTATGATGTTGATTTTTTCCCAATATATATAAATAGACACAGATAGGTATACATATGTTTATATGTCATATACTTATATTTATGAATATGTTCATATGTTTATATACTGATTTATGTATATAGGTATTGTATATGTATATCTGTATATATATATATGCTGAGATATGTCTGCATATGCATGTATTATATATATATGTTATAGAAAAAGCCATTTGAATGATTTTAATAAGAATTGGTGTTGAATTTTTTGACATCAATGAAGATGCTCACATGATACTTCTCCTTAAATCTTTTACTGTAGTGATTATATTAATTGATTTTCTCCTTTTTCACATATTTTTCCCAACTGTTTTTTAACAGATATGTAATAGTTGTGCACATTTTGGGGGTACATGTGATATTTTGAACTTGTATACAATTTGTAATGATCAAATCAGGGTAATTGGGATATCCATCACTTTAAACATTTTTCTTTGTTCTGGGAACATTGCAAGTTTTTTCTTCTAGCTATTTTGAAATATATAAGAAATTATTGTTAATTATAATCTCCCTACTGTACTATTAAATACTAGAACTTAGTCCTTGTATTTTACTGTATTCTTGTACCCCTTAACCACCAACTCTCTCTTGGTGCTCTTGTATTTTTTTAAAGGTGATTTTGGATTTTAATTGCTAAACTGGAATATTTATGCATTGATATTTATATTGGTGAGAGCCAATAATCAAGGATAGTGTTAATTATTTATTCATTCATTTACTTTTTCTTTGGGTTTTCTGTGACTTTGTGGTTAATTTGGATTTAAACTCCAGGATATAGGCACATCTGGTGAGCAAACTTTATGGGTCCCTTCTTTCATGAGAAATCTTCAAGTGTGAGCTTTATGTACAGGTATCATTTTAATTTTCTATATTATGCAAGCCAAGACCTTATCTCCTATCCTCACATGCCTTTTAAGATGCAACACTTGTAGTTACAAAGTTCAATTCAGCATGTAAAGGAGTGTTTGTTATAAACAACATAACATCTGCTTTCCCTAGACCCGGTGCTCTGAGAGAGAGAGAGAGAGACAGAGAGAGAGAGAGAGAGACAGAGAGAGAGACAGCAACTAAGATCGAAACTGCAGTGTCTTTTATGACCTAATCTCAGAGTGGCATGCCCTTGCTTCTGCCATGTTCAATTGGTCCCACCAACCAACTCAGGTATAACACGGGAGAGGATCACACAAGGGTGCTAATACCGGGAAATGGGGGTCTTAGGGAACTATTTTACATGCAGGCTGCCAGAGTACATTTCCATTTTAAAATTCTATTAATCAATGAAATAAGGTGATGGAATAGATATCTGAGAGTGTCAAGGGACTTTGCAAAGGGGAAAAGGAAATTTAAATAGAAGGTTTTTACAGATGAACTTTTACCTAACCCATGGTGGATTTGGTTGTTTGAGAAGAAAAATTTCGTACTAATGAGTTTGTTTCCTTAAATAATATAACCACCAATGTATCAATATGAAAGATATTTTGTGATTATTGAACAGAAGTAGTGACTCAAATAGTTTGAAAATATATTAATGTAAATACTTCTGACAAATTATGTTCTCTTTTCCAAAAATGAGACTTTTCATTTAAACTTAGGGTTAATCACTTTTAAGCTTATACTTGAGAAAAAAAATGAATTTTTATTCTCAGAACGCCTTGAGAATTTCAACATTTCATCTTGTTCCAAGTACATTGTCAATGGACTAAGTACTAATTACCTCTTGAAAGACAGTCTCAGTGATAGGATGGCTAATCTTGTTAATAATGTTACATATTCTAGATGGAGTATTTTCTTTATACTTTGCATCATGTCCACATCATTTTGGAGAATATGGCAGCTGCTATCTGCTTCCTGAAAAAGTGAAAGGTAAATTTCCCAGATAGCTCTTTGATAATGTAGGAAAAGGCCTTAGCTGTAAGGCCTTTGAAATAAATGATATTCATATCACCAATATCAACTCCCTTAATCCTAGGTAAGTTCTTTCTAAGAAGGCTATCACATTTAGAAAACTTTAGAAATTTTCTCTACCAAAGAAAATCAGACTACTACTTTAAATGTCCTTTCTCTTGAACTCCTCTTTGAGTGATGAAAATTTTTTAAAGTGTTATCTAAGATTCACATGCATATAACAGTTAGGTGCTTTTTGACTTCTCTTTACCAAATTATGGTAGCCTGGATACCCTTAGTCTATGAATCCTCCTTAGAAAAAACTTGAAGACCACCTATCTATACTCTATCTGTTTGTGATAATATAAAATTAAATAATCAATTATTAAAAATATTGAATGCCTGCTATGTGTCAGACATTGTCCTAGGTTCTGTGAATATGGTGGGAAAAAAATTCCTATCCTATATTTAGAAAATTTACATGTGTGTTTACTCTTTGACTCAGAAATCCCATCTTTGGGAGTCCTAAAGGCATACTGACAAAAATATAAAATGTCATACACATGAATACATACAAATATTGTAGTATTTGTAATAATACGAGAACCAACCCAAATGCCCATCAATAAAGGAAGAGTTGAATAAACCATGATACATCTACTCAGTATATTACTTTGCAAATATAGAAAGGAATGAGGAAGGTTTCTATATGTTCATTTGCAGTATCTCAGTATGTACGACTAAATTGAAAAAAGCAAGGGTGGCTTATAGTATTTGAAATATGCTATACTTAGTATAAGTAAAGAAGCAGATATGAAAAGTCAAATTATATATTTGCTTGTATTTTCAGAAATCAACAGTAGAAGGATAAGCCAGAAACTAATTAAAATTTTCACATACAAGGAGAAAGCAGAAACATGGTAGAAAAATCAGATATGGAGGTGGGACTTCAGTGAATGTACTTTGTTATAAAGAGTTGACTTTGTTTTATATAATTAAAAACAACATTAGATAAAAAGAAAAAATATACCTAAAGATTGAAAACAATATATAATGAAACAGTTGCCATCAAATTGGTATTAACTGATCAACACTTAAGTGCACATATAGTAATAACATCCATTGGGTGTTGGGCAGATGGGAGCGGGTAAGAATGGATGGGTATATACACACCTAATGGGTGCAGAGTGCACCGTCTCGGGGATGGACAGGCTTGAAGCTTTGACTTGGGTGGGGCAAAGGCAATATATGTAACCTAAACATCTGTACCCCCATAATATGCTGAAATAAAAAATAATAAAGAAACAAATGAACTTAGTGGCATTAAAAAGTTGGTAGCTTAACCACACAGAGAAACTAATTATATCAAGTGATTTTAAAAATAGTATTTTGCCTATGTATTTCTAGTGGGATAATGACAAAAAGAACTAAAACAAACAGACAAACAACCTTTAAACTGCAATGAGGAGTCTTACTGTTAGATGTATTGTTATTTTGAAACTAAAGTATATTACAGGATAAAGTATCAAGTAATTATGTTAATGTTTTATGAACCCAGAGTTTCCATACAAGAGGCAAATAAGTATAAAATAATAAATTTTATATTTGAATTGTGATTTTATATTTGAATTGGAAATGTAAGCACTCATGATTCCACCCCCACCTAGCCAAATAAAAGATCTTGCTAATTTCCCAGCTTAATCTTTGAAAAGACTTAGAAATAATAAAAATCTAGTAGCATTCTAAAATACCATTTTCCACTAAAAGGAATAAGGTCTCCTTAGAGAAATGGCTGATTCTAAAACAGAAAATGTTCAAGATTAGTCTGGGACTTCTTGTTATGCCAGAAAGCATAGAAGCTATCAAATACTAATTTGGTCATATTAAATGGATACATAACCCACTTAAGGGGGTCCTATTGGCCTAACCTGAGATGAGCATCAAAAAAATTAATGACTGTATGAGATGAAAACACAGCAAATATATACAAATTTATGAGTCCATGATGAGACAAAGCAAAAAACAACAAAAAAGAGCAACAAAAATCCCTCAAGGTTTTGATCCTTCACTGGAATTTACTGGGGTACCAACTCATTACTCTGACAACTAATAAAAAAATTATGCATTTATTCTACCCAAATAATAGTTGATACGGGGAAGATTTCTTTTATAAATGAATTTTAGATAGTAAATGCTAAAGAAGTGACAGGACAAAATATTTAATGTAGGCAACCATCACGAACAGATGCTCTACTGTCAGACAAACTTTTGAAGAGGAACATTATCATGGAGGAACCAGGCTGATACCACCTTAACTGATTTATCTGAGTGTCACTAAAGGTGTGCCAACCAGCCATTTTGTGCCCCATGATATGGTACAGCAGGAAGTAACACAGAATTCTTGCCTATAAAAATGAATGTGAATCTAATTAGACCTCTGTATATAACAACCAGGTTATAGAAAATATTAAGGGGAAGATACCTCAAGAAAGCAGTCAGCCAAATCTATAACGTGAGACATGTTAGAAGACAAATGTCCCAGTATTTTCAACGACTCAATATGGTGGGTGAGAGGGGAGAGGGGGAAGAGATTTAAGAGGCAAAAAGCCACATGGAATATGTAGATCTTGCTAGAGTCCCAATTCAAATAACTTAAATGTAAATAGACATTGTTAAGATAATCAGAGCAATTTAAATACAAACTGGGAATAAATGATAAAAAGAACTATTGTTAATTTGATGTGTTAAGGGTATGATGATTTGAAAAATTATGAAACAAGGCCTTATCAGTTAGAGATACATACTAAAGAATTCACAGGTAAAATAACATGAAATCTTAGGTTTAAGATTTGTTTAAAAATACTTCAAGGAAATAAAACATTGCAGAGAAACAGAGGAAATAAGATTGGCTGAATATTAAAAATTGTTGAAACTGAGAATAATGGGGGTTCACTATAATGTTCTTTCTATTTTCTTATATCTTTCAATAATAAGAAAACTGAAAATCCTGCCTTCATGAAGCTTACATTTTAGAATAAGATACAGATAACAAAAATATCAATGATAACATATATAATATTTTAAATTACAATAAGTGCTATGGAGGAAACATAAATCAAACATGGAGGACTGGGAAATGTAGGAAGGAGAATGTACAATTTCTCATTGAGAAAATGATAACTGAGTAAAGACCTGAAGGAAATGAAGCAGCAAGCCCTCCAGATACCCATGGGAAGAGCATTCCAGGTAGAATGACCAGCAAATATAAAGGCCGTGAGCCAGGAGCATGAAGTTGAGGCCAGTGTGACAGGAACAGTATGAGTGAGGGGTTAAGCAGTAGGAGTTGAGGTCAGAGAAGAAGAGTGGAGGGGAGAGACAGATCACATAGTACTTTCTAGGTCATAGTGGGGTAGACTTTAAGTTCCTCACCATCAAGTCAAATGGATACTGCCAGTAGATGTGGTATATTTCTCCAATGGCTTTAAGTACCCACCACACTACTGCATAAACCACAGGTATGTGTGCCTTGATTTAAGAAGCACATACTTAGACTATCTCTTTAATGTTATTAGGAAATAATGACTTAAGAAATTATCTTGACAAGGTATGTTAATGTTTAAAAAGGGGAATGCATAGAGATTTGTCTTAAAAGTTTATACAATGTGATTAGAATAAAACAAACTCTAGACACAGTAAGGAAGAAAACCTAACAGAAAGGAAATTAAATAGTTTCTCAGTACTCCGTATAGGGTACTAGGCAAGCTGATAGTGTAGAAGGAGGAAGAGCACTCTCCAGGAAGCTTATAGACCCCCAGAGGAAATGATCCTGCCTCATTTTGCCGGGAGAAGAAGAGCAATTCTGTCCCTGGGTCTCTGGTCTCAGCAAGGGCAGGAGTTTTGCCTATCCTGTTACCTCAGTTGTCTTGAAGAGAAAAACATGCATGGACTTTTTTTTTTTTTTAATAGGTCTACTGGGGTTACTCAGGGCTTTTTCAGTAAATGGATAGGCATTGGAAACTGGGATAACATACACAAATAACTCATTATTTTATTTAAATTAAGTTGCTGGAAGTCATCACCCTCTTAACATTTTAAAGCATAGCATTTGCACCTAAATTCTAAGTGTCTTATTTTCAAGTTATATGAGTCTGTTTAAATGTTTTAGTTTATGACTTACAAGTCTTAACTAATTTAGAGGATGGTCTGATAATTAGAAGGAAAATTTCATTACAGAGGGGCCATGTAAGATCCAATGAAAGAGGACATTTTCAGGGGAATACTAACAATAGAGGACATTGCAAAATGTTTTTTTAGCCTTTGAAGTTTTCCCAGTTTAACCCATGTCACAGAACTATCTCTGTTATTATTTCCTTATTTACCATACAAATACTCAATGATTTTGGCTGTATGATGATGTGAAGGACTATTCCATGATTTCCTGAACTGCTCTCTGGAGTGAGAAGGGAGCTTGGTCTTTTGGTCTGGACTTGAATTCTAGAATTCAGATCAGGTACAAGACTGGAGAAGAACCACAGGGCATGTTGGAATGAAGAACCAAAGACAGTGTTCTTGGAAAAGTTTCAGGAACTAAAACTCAAATCCGAAGTGGGAAGTTAAGAAAAGGAAAACTTGGTCAAAAGTAAGAGGTCTATAATTGGGGTCAAAGTGTGTTTGGAAGAGTAAAAATGATATGGCATCTGGAGCCATTGTCTGAGTCATCGTTATACAGAAGGAAGGTAACTTAGTGCTCCTGCCTTCTTGGCCGTAAGCTAGTTCAGAAACTCTGATGAGGCCTATATTGTCAGCCATGACTGGCAGTCAACAACAAGATAACTATGTTGCCCTCAGAATGATCCAAAAGAGAAATTCTTTTTTTTTTTTTTTTTTTTAATTTCAGGGTATTGTGAGGGTACCAACATTAGGGTTACACTTTATGTCTTTGCCTCGCCCAAGTGCGGGTTAAAGGCATTCCCTTCCCCCGCTACAGTGCTCCCTGTGTCCTTTACTTGAGGATTTACCCCCCATCCCCCTAATCCCTGGAGAATATTTCTGCCATGTGATCACCCTAGTGTTGATCAGTTAGTACCAATTTGATGGTGAGTACAAGTGAAGCCCATTCTTCTGCTCTTGTGGTGCCTCACTTTGGATAATGGGCTTAAGTTTAATCCAGGAAAGTATAAGAGGTTCTAGATCACTGTCGTTTCTTATGATTGAGTAATATTCCATTGTAAACATGTAACAAATTTTAATAATCCATTCATGGATTGACGGGCACTTGGGTTGTTTCCACATCCTTGCAGTAGTGAATTGTGCTGCCATAAACATTTGGATGCAGATGTCTTTATCGTAGAATGTTTTGTGCTCTTTTGGGTAGATGCCTAACAGTGCTATTGCTGGATCGAATGGCATTTCTACTTTTAGCTCTCAAAAGAGAAATTCTTAAGGAGTCTTAGCCCAAAACTATTTCCACTCTTTTCTATGCTTTATGCTTACATATATTTTAATACTAAAAAGGCATTAATTGAATAAAGAATGAAAATGTAAAGTAATTTGGCTATGACCTGATAATTAACTTGCCTATTGTCCCCTCCTACCTTACTGCTTCCGATGCGTTTCTCTCCAAGCTGTATACCCAGGCAGAAAGACAAACTTTGTATATAGAAGAGGCTTCCCTAGGAACAGAAGGATCTAGGTTTTCCTAAAAACTCCAAACAAACTCTTAAGATTCATTTTGAGGTAAACATAATTAAATTCCTAATAGTGAAGAACTGATCAACAGAGCAGATCCAGGCATAGTGACAGCTCTGGGGAGAGTGGGCTGGCATAAAGATGCTGGAGATGTCTTTGAAGTAAAGGGAAAATAGAAATGTTTTCTTCCAGTTCCCTACTTCCTTTGGAAATTGTAGGTATTCTCTTTTCTTCTTTTAAATAACTAATTCTGGGTTTTGGGGACAGATGATTTTATCCGAATTTCAATCCATAAAATGTCTCATTGCTCAAGCAATTTTTACATTTGACCAAAAGTTACCAACCATAAAAATCAAAAGGATATTTAAAAAAAATCTCCGCAACATACGGAAATCTCAGCAGAGAAGCTATTGTAGCATATATATTGTGATAAGCAAAAAAATTCAAAGCCTTTTGTATTAAAAACAATTTTTTTTGTAGAGATGGGGTGTTGCAATGTTGCCCAGGCTGGTCTTGAATACTTGGCCTCAAGTTATCCCCACACCTCAGCCTCCCAAAGTGCTGGGATTTTGGGCATGAGCCGCGATACCCATCCAAAGCTTTCTGTATTTTATTCATCCAAAAAATTAACAAGAAGCAATACGAAGAGGCTATGACATAAATGGATCTGCTAGGAGGAAAGAGAATACATAACCCCAGTTTCACAGAAACATCTATGTACACACCAACCATTAAAGAACACAAACAAAGCCTTGGGCAATTAAAATGATACAGCACAAAAGTTACAGCACGAAAGATATAAGGAGTACATTTTTCTCTTTTCAATCAATTATTATTTATCTATTTTCCTTTTTCTTTGTCTTTCTGTCTCTTTTTTAATAGATTTAGGGGGTCCAAGTGCAGTTTTGTTACATGATATATTGCATAGTGGTGAAGTAAATGCTTTTTGTGTAACCATTACCTGAATAATGTACATTGTACCCATTAGGTAATTACTCATCCCTCACCCCCACACCACCTTCTCACATTTCCAAGTCTCCAATGTCTATTATTCCACTCTTTATGTCCATGTGTATACATTATTTAGCCCCCACTTATAAGAAATCAGTCAATTGCTTCTAAATTATTAGGAAAACAGAGTTTTCCACTGAACATCTCTCAGTACTATTCTGAGTAGCTCTTTAGAATATTTTTATGTTTAATTAAGGGTTTGTTTTCATATTACCCTGAACACTATTTGTTGGTCTAAAGACACACAGAATGGGGACTAGAACATATTAATTTATATGTAGGAAAATTGAACATAATAGTGGAGCCTACTTGTAGCATAAGTTAATTTGAAAAGCAAGAAGCTTTGAAATATACCATAAATAAAAAAATGAAAAACATAGTCTTTTAGCAAAAACTCAGGTTTACCATACTCAGAAAATGCAATAAATGAGCATAGAAATATAAAAAAATATAAGCTAGGGATTAATTATCTACTTTACAAAAGGAGTCTTTATTTTAAGGAAATAGTTTTAAAGAAAGTATTTCATTTATATATTTAAAATATAATTCATTTTAAAAATATTTTGTTTATTACTCCTTTAAATGATGCTAGAAGTTGCTCAATGTGAAATATTCTTATGTTGACCAGGAGACAAGCTTATAAAAAAATTCTTGAGTGACACTTGAAAATATTTTAATTCTACATGTATCTATTTCTTTACTTTCAGCGGGAGTGATAATACAAAAAAAATTTAAAAATTTAAGAAGTCTGTCAAAAGTACCATTTTTCAAATATGACACATAGGTCATTAATATGAGATGCTTTTATGATAAAAGAATTTTAAAGATAAGAGAATAAGTCACACTGCTAAATAGTAAATGATAATGGACATTATACTTCTTACTACAATTCTGTTTTATTTTAAATTTCTTTTTGATACTTTTTGCTCCCTTACCCCTCGTTTTTAGTCTCCGTCATACCTGTATATTCTCCTGTATTTTTATTTCTTCCTCTTCTTTCATTTGTTGCTGTTCTATACCTTATGTCTATAGTGGTACCCAGTGACAATTCCAACATCGCCTGGTTTTCTGTTAGTAATATTTTTACATCAGGTTTTAGTAAATTATTATATATGTATATATTAGAGTACAACGATATGGCCCGTGGGACTGCCAGGCTATCCAACTTGGCGGGCACATCAAAAGGCTTACTGGGAGGGTTTTATCTATAAAACAAGAAGCCACATCCATATTTTAACTAGCTTATATATATTTTCCCTAAGAGAGATTTCTCAGAGCTTGACTTTGTTTTCAGGGAATCAATCTAAATACCAGTTTCAAACTCTGAAAATTAAGCCCTTCCAATATTTCTTAGTAAGACAGACGAATAATTACTAATGAATCTGATAAAGTAGATAAAGCAGTTCCCATGACTTCGAGTTATAGTTATCTACAACATGCCTGAACGTATGGCTTGCTAAACACACACACTAATAAAAACACTGTGAAGAAGTATTTAAAGTAGAACTGGATTTCCAAATAAAGGAAAAATGCAATGCCCTAGAGTAAATGGGTCCTAAAATAGCACATTACCTGGTTTTCCCCCCAAAATAAGCTGTATCACTATTTAGTAAACATAGTCATTGTTAATTTTTTTCTTGTCAGCTCTGTTACTATCCATGTCATTTGAGTCAAAGAATGAACCATACCTGAATGAACAGGTATAGGGAACATCTCCAAATTGGTGAGTGGGAGTAGTGAAAGAATACAACTGACATGGATTTGCAGATTCGGGTTTCCAGATTCCAGTGGTGCCTGCCACTTGTTATGCCACCACAAAAATACCATCGAATTTTTATATTGAGGCTATTTTTTCAAAGACTTTGAAAGTGTAGCTAATGTTATAATCTCCCAGGTACCATATGAATCAAGTGTTTGAGTAGCTATGTATTTAGCCACTTTCAGATTTACTTGAATTAGATAAAAAGAAAAAGTATATGTAAAATATTTACAATTAAAGTCATATCACTTGTTGATAAATCAATAGAACCAAATATGGAAGTAAGACAATAAATGAAGTTAGTTTTTCAAAACCTAATTTGTTAAAGAAAATACTATATAGCTGTATTGCCCATTTCTTAAAGAAACCAAGGTTTCTGATTCTTCTGTGGCTCTCCTGATTGTCAATTACCTGAGATCCCAGAATGTTAGTTCCTTGCTCACTCTCATTTCTTTTCCACTAAGTTAAGGTTACACTGTCTTAACTGGGCTACAAATGTCTATTTATGTGGAAAGACCATGGATAATCTCATACTGTTCACACTCTGCCTGGTATTACTGTAATTTTCTTTATGTTTTGTGTTATCTATGCCAGAACATTGGGGAGATATATTAATAGTATGTATCTGTGGATTTACTTGCATTTTGGAAAAACACCTTCTTGTCTGTTACCAAAGAGCTGTATCCTCAATACTAGAACTTGAAAGTTGTTTCCCTTTACAAGAGCCCAAGAGAAGGGAACTCGGTCCAATTGCTTCTATGTACTCATGAGTAATCTGACAGTTGAAGTAATCAAAGTCACACAACTTGTTAGAAACCCAAGTAAAACCATAGCCCTACACTTCTGGTTCCAGTTCAGTGCCCTGCCTCTTCTTCTGCTGTAACCTGGGAATTTACTGTAATATATGTGATATTTACCACACTCAGTGTGTAGATATGTATGCTGCTTCATTAGTTTTCAAACAAAATTAAATTTACACCCAGCTGTTTTTTTTTTTTTTACTATCATAAATGGCAATAGCAGTTGAGCTTTAGATGAAGGAACACTTGACAATATTCTCTTATTCCTTTTTTTTTTTAATTTATAGAGGGAAGGAAAAGATTCTATTAGATGATCTCTATTGTTCTTCCTGGTTTTAATACCCTTTGAATACATGAATCATCCTAGTACATATTGGTATGCAGTAAATAGCAAGAAAGATGTCTTTATAGATTTGAAATGTTGTTATAAATTCCTTTAGTGCACATTTACTACAGAAAGCATAGGATAAGAATAGCCACCACAGCTGAAATGAGTATTTATTCCCCCTTTAATGTGGCCACATCTCGTGCTTTCCTGCCGCCACCCGTTTTCTCTTTCATTCCCCATCAATCTGCGTACTGTGTCCATAAATGCAGTGTGGAGGAAGAGCACAGGCCTTGCCGTAAGACAGAAATAAGGTTTGAATCCAGGCTGTGAAATTTTGAAGCACATACTTAATCTTTCTCAGAGTCTCAGTTTCTTCCACTGTAATACAAGTATGCTAATACAAACCTAAGGAGGTTGTTAGAGAATCAGTGACCATGTAAAATGCCAGAACGATGTTGTGATAATGACAAATAATCAAATTTTTATTATTATTACAAAACAAGTATTCCTCAAAATTAACGGATGGGGGGAGGCAGAAGAGCCCAGCTTTGTCCCTCCAAACACTATACTTGTAAGACTGTCACTTTTCTCTTTGCTTTTATAATAGTCTGATCTGCAAGGGACAAATTTAGTTCATTGCTATATTTTAAAAAATTCATTTAAGGCACAATTTTACTTTGGTGGAATTTAACATTATTGCCTACAAGTCCCATTCCAATAGTGTCTGCTTAAATATTTAAAATTTTTTAAGATTTTTAAAAATCTTGTTCTGTGTTGCTTATAGCTTGCATTATAAATGAGTTCTCATTGATTTTAGATGAAAGTATGATGGGACAAAATGTTGGAGTTAGTTAATAATGTGTAATTGTGGTTAGCTCATTTAAAATGAAGGCCTAATATTGAGTTGCACTAAGTAGAAAGAAGATATTGAATAGAAAATAAATTATGAAAGAAAAGTAAATCTCAGATAATGACCAGTATGCCTGATAATCCTGAATTGAAAACAGATGGAGTGAAGGGAAGGAATATATAAATGGTGAAATACTTGGGAGTAAAAGTGTCTCCTAGAAAAAAACATATTAATTTGTCGTTCCTGGTTCCTTGATTTCTAAGATTAAGGTGAGTGCATTAAATATATCTTTTAAAAACTTACTTTTACTGGCTATCAAAAGTAATATATGTTCATTGTAAAAATTTCAGAATATATGGGAAATTAAAGGCAAGAAAAACAAAGATTGCCCCAAGATAACCACTGTTAACTTTTGGTATCTTTTTATCTGTTCTTTTTTCTATGCGTCATGCATATATATGATCTTATTTTTTTATAAAATGTGGATATGAGTATATAAGCAGTTTAAAACTTTTTATTATAGAAAATTTTTCCAACATATAAAAAAGTAAAAAAAAAAAAAAAACTGGTAATGAATCCTCATATGCCCATCAACAATTATCAACCTTTAGCTACCTTCTCCTAATCTTCCAACCCTGCATTATTTTAAAGCAAATCCTTATAATCTATCATTCCATCCATAAATTTTTTATTATGTACCTCTAAAGGATAAGAACCCTTTACAAAGTTAAAAAAAATAATATCAAACATTAAAAAATTAACAATAATTCCTTCATATAATCAAATAGCCATACTATGTTTTGTTTACTTTTTCTTAAATGTGGCTTCTATTTGACAATATCATGATCACCTTTTATTTGAAGTATAAAAGAATGTTGAATAGAAAAGCAGAACTAATTTGTATTGCCAAAGAGGTATATGAGTGCCAATTTTCTTGTATTTCATTTATTTAATATTTATTTGGCCCTTACTATGTGGCAGGCATTTCACTAAGTGCTGGTGACACAAAAACGAATATGATTAAGTCCATGCCCTTAAAGAGCTCATATTGTCATTGACTGCACTTTTTATATTGTGTTGTAATTTCTGCTTATGGGCCTAATTCTCTTCCTGGATTATGACTTTCATCAGGACAGTGTCCATGGTTTATTCATGTTCTAATCCTAGAGTTTAGAATAGTTCTTGACACAGAGTAGCTGCTGATCAGTGAGTATTTGTTGAGTGCCCTGGGAGCAGAATCCCATTATTTCCAGGGTCTTTCACACTCAAAGCCATCTACTAAGGGGAGATAAGTGCCATCTGTGAAGCATTCATTGTTGCAAATCAGTGGCTTTTTCTCCCGTGCTCCGCCTTCTTCCAATTTTGCCATGCCAGATAATTTTCCTTTTCTTCTACAAATCCTTTTGCTACCCTTCTCCACCCTGCCTTTTTCCCTCCAGGGCTGACTTAATTCCATTATATCAGTGGTCTCCAGCCCCTCAGTCTTCTGGCTGGGTTTTGTCAATGGGCAGCCTTGGTAGGAGATGGGAGGAAGAGGACAGAGAGAAATCAGGGTATTTACTTCCCTGGTTTCATTCCTGTGAAGTTTTCTCAGGCTGGCTAGGTTCCTCCACAGAAAATCTTGAGTCCTTCCGCTTAAGGCAGCCTGCTATGATGCACTCTCCTCCTTTCCTTCATCCCTCTAAGCCTGTAGTGGTAGCTGACTGGCTGCTAACAGCCCTGGGGTTCTTGATGTTCTTTTGTGGTTCCAATGTATGCTCCATCCATTCCTGTTTGTA